>PVLD010009432.1:0-77057 GCA_004027595.1 Dinomys branickii | reverse complement strand
TGTTCTCTATAATTCTGTATTTCCTCAGTCGTTTTTGTATTAGCAGAAATGAAGATAACTTTATATTATACAGCATCCAGTGCAAATTCCCTACTATCTTATCTATAATTTGGTATTTCCTTTAATGTTTTTGTGTTAACTAATGTGAAGATAACTATGTAATGCAACATCCAGTTCTAATTCCCTACTATATTCTGTAGAACTTTGTATTTTCTGTACTGTTTATGGCTTTTCTGGTTCATATGTCTCCATTCTTTGTCTTTAAAATAAAATTTAAAAAAAAAAAAAAAAAAGAAGGTAGGTCATGATTTACAATT
Organism: Dinomys branickii; assembly: GCA_004027595.1. NCBI lineage: Eukaryota > Metazoa > Chordata > Mammalia > Rodentia > Dinomyidae > Dinomys > Dinomys branickii. Next base: position 76,740 of record PVLD010009432.1, on the reverse strand, counting down.
CCTAAACTCATAAAATATTTTTTCCTGGATTGACTTTTTAACTAAATGTCAGCATTCTAAATGGTGTTAACTCAAGTTAGGAAAACTTACATGTGTGTTCAGACTGTGATTTGGTGATTTATTTAGCACAAAGAAGTACTGATAGCCACTAAGTTTGGCGTTTTTACAAATTTGTGTTCTTTCTTGGCTCTGCTTCAATTAAAACAAGTAAGAAATACTTAAGAATAAATCTGGCGTAATAGTGTGGTTATAGAAAATGCTGCCCATAGTCCACTGTAGGCCAGCATATTCCCCATTTTTAAAAACAGTTAATATCAAGGCTCTTTTAGAGAGGGGTAGTTATAAATCTGAGAGATTCATTTAGATATTTTTTCATTTTTCTTGTTATTGCTTTCCTCCTGAATAACAATAACCCTAAGACATATATTAAATTTAAATTCTTACATCCTGTGTGATGAAGAAGTGTAAGATTTAGGTCTATTCAGACTCAAGCCACAATGCAGTCAATATTTCAGTGCCCAAATCTAGGGAAGAAAAGAACTGCTTATCCCCAAATGGGAAAGTCTTCAGATGGATCCACGTGTATTAGGAACCAAAGACTGGGAGGCCAAGGAGAGCAGCGAGAGTCTGGCCTCTCAAGGTTCAGCATACATGTTTACAGATTCACTTCCAACACCGTCTTCCAAGACCACGTTTTTAATGTAGGCTCACCAACTCCTTATGTTTATTTTTCTGCCACAGACAATTTCTCAGGTGGATCTTAGTGCTGAATGGAGAGTGAAACGATATTGATCAAGTTGACTAGTCCCAGCCAAGCTTCTTCATTAATGAGTGGAATATCTCTCACCACCTGAATCACTTGGCACATCGCAAGGCAGGGGCTGGGATGTGAGATTCTCTCTAAAGTATGCAAAGGCTGGCATTGTGTCTTTGACCATCCCCCACCCCAGCAGGGAGGGAGAAAGCTCTTCATTTTTTTCTGTTTTGCCGGATCTCTGTGGACCTAGTCTTGATATTTTGTTAAACACACCCAGGGCAGAGGTTCCAAACAGACAGGACATGGTGCCCAGAGCCTTTCATGAAACCAATCTCAAGAGAAAGACAGCAGTTTCTTCCACCCTTTTTCATCACCCCATTCCTGTGGTTCCCCGGACATGGCATGTTGGGTGCAATCTTATCAGGGCCGGATATTGTGTTTCATCTGTTGAAAGGATTCCATTTCCTCAGTTTCCACCCTCAGGGCTCCTGGGTCAGGGCTTGTCTTCCCCACCTGCCTCCCTCTGCTGCCATCACGCCACCTTGCTCAGCTCAGCTCAGCTCTGACCCTGCCCGGGCCTGAACCGGCTTGCCCTTCCTCCCTGCCCCACAAATCAGCTTCACTTTCTCTCGGTGATGAAATCTACCTACAGATGAGTCAGCCAGAGTGGAAGTGTCAGTTTGAGTAGGGGGTTGCTTTCTATCTCACAATAAGGGAGTAAAAGTATCATCCTCCTAAAACAAAATGGAAAACAATAGCAAAAACTCTAAGTCCCACATCTACGTCTCACCTTCAAATGAGACAGAGACTTCATGAAAAGCTCATAAAAGCCCTGTCTAATAGAAATGCTGCAGAAGTTGAGGGAAGGGCAGTGAGCTTTTCTTGGGCTTTGCAGAGGCTTCTGGCAAACACAGGCCCTGAATGTGTAATGGGCCTTTTAAGCACTAGGCGGAGAAATGGACATTGTACACCAAAGCTCCTGCAGATACCTGCAGGAGCTTTGGGTGTCACAGCCAGCAAGTGCGTCTGCATATACACGCACGCGTTACACAGAGTGGCTGGGGATGAGGGTGGGTTAAGGAGGTGCTTTCAATTCCACACACAGATGGCCCCACAGGGGTGAGAGAGAGGCTCCGAGGATGGCTACTACTCTTCCTGACCCTTTAGTCTGATTTCCCTACATATATTTCATTTTACATCTTCATCTCACTCCCCACTCTAAGTTTTGGACTCCTCTTTCTCTTTCAGTCTGTCCTCAAGCTTGTTTTTGCCCCAGCCAGTCTGTGTGCCAGGGGGCGACACCAGCTCAGTTCCTCTGTACCTCTCCTTATCCTTTTGTGTCTTTCACTACATCCGAGGTACAAAACACCAGGGTGGCGCGGGCCATCTTTTATCTTCTTGACTTGCAGGTAGTTTAGAAGCAGTGGTGCCAGTTGCAAGTTTCTGGTCTTCCAAATCAGCTGAATTTTCAATGCATTCACCAAAGCAAAAATAGCTCTGGAGATTGAATGGCAACTATTACAAGAGGGGAGAGAAGGCAGTACCAAATCCAGACCCATGTCTGTTCAAACAAAGGGCTGGGGAGCCTTTAAAAGCGAGGGTGGACTCTTGTAGGACATCTGTGTTTGCTAATGGGCTTTACAAATGGAAAAGGAGTTTTTTTCTTATCTTCATAATAGAGGTGGCGTAAGAATTCAGAGCAAGGCATATGCCCAGTGAAGTTAGGCTCCTACCAAACCACAGAGCTGGGACAGAGGCCACTAACCTTTTCTGAAGATTATATTTCCAAGAACTGACTCTTATCTTAGGTCCTTTTGATGTTATAAAACTGGCAGATGGCTTTTCAAAAAATTTCTGTTTACAATTGGAATGCAAATAATTTCCAAAGAAAGGTTTTCTAAAGCAGATGCTTTGGGGAAAGGGAAGAACCCCGTGTGAAGGTGGGTCAGGCTGAGCCCAACTGCAAGGTGACTGTCTTGGTTCCTTTTCTCTCTTGCTGAGACAAAATGCCCAGTGCTCGAAATTAAGGAAGGAAAGGTTTACTTAGCTTACAGTTTGTGGAGGTTTCAGTCCATAACCAGCTGGCTCCAAGGCAGGGTGGCGTGGCACAGAGGGAACAATTCAAAGCCACAGAAGACAGCAGAAGTACAAAAGGAAAAGGGGGAGGAAGGAAGCCTCCTTTCCTTCCTTATACTGTAAGCTGGGCACCGCCCCAGCAGGCAGGTGTAGCACTCATACTGTCTCGGTGCCCTCCTCTTGCACAGAATGTTGTTTACAAAATGAGGACCCTGGCCCCCTGCTGAGTCACCCAGTTAAACTTCTAAACTTCTCAAGTTGACACAATGTATCAGCCATTACAATTCACCCCTTGTCAAGTTGGTAACAAGTCACATTTCTTTAAACAGGTTTCCAGATACAAAGACATGGTTATTCCTATCATTTCATAACTTGAGCATTAAAACACAGGTTTAACAGTCTTTAAGAACCAGTATTAAGTCTATCAACATTAATTACATTAGAACCATAACATTCTGACCCTGGTCCCCCAAAGACTCATGCATATCCCTTTATGCAAAAGATAGTTAGTCCATGTGCAAGAGTTGTCAAAGACTTAACAGTTTCAGCATTGTGAAAATTCCAAGTCCCAAGTCCTCCCAGACATAAAGGAAACTCTTAGCTGCAAGTCCCTGTACAAATGAAAAGTTGGTAAACACTTCCAACATTCAATGGCACAAGATGAACATTTTCATTCCAAAAGTTACAAACAGGGGAATACAAAGGATTGAGACCAAAGGAAGTCCAAAATCCAGCTGGGCAAGCATTAAGTCCTATAGATCACTTTGCAGCATCTGAGGCCATCTCAGAGGCAGCATCTGTGGCAAACTGTGAGCTCCAAAGAGCTTCTGATGGTTATGACTCTCACACAGCTTCTCTCTTAAGCCTGCTTTGTTCCCTCCTTGCAGCTTTTCTTACATCATCCCCATTTCTGGGTTTTCCAAACTTCTGGGGTCTCCACTGCACCCTCAGCTTCACACTCACAGCTTTACACACTACCCTCTCAAGGACACACTACCTGGACTCCTAGGCCTTCTGAAATTGTGGTGGAAGTCTTCTTAAACCCATAACTCTTGCATTCTGCATGCACCTTAAAGAAGTGCCATGTGGATGATGCCAACATCCGCTACCAGTGGTAGCAGTAGCCAGATTTTCCTCTCTCTTGGCTGTAGGGGTCAAGTGTCTGGATTTCTGGGCACTCTGAATACAATTTTGAGGAACAAATTTTCTGTGCTGCCAACATTCTGGAACATGGTATGGCTAATGCCATTCTGGAACATGGCACTCTGCAGCTTTCTCCTCAGAGTAAAGTCTTTCACTTTTGCAGTTTTGAGGCAAAACTGTTTCTTGTCATGTCCTTAGACCATCTTTTGTATTCTGCTCCTTCTCAGTAATCGAGATCACCTCTGCTTTATATTTTCAGTCCATAGGTTTACTGGAGATTGTTTTCTGGGCAAAACTTACAATGTTTTAAATTATCCTGCTGAGCTCTTTGCTCTTGATTATCAGCATAGATCTGGCTAAAAGCCCTCAACAATAGCCATGCTACAGCCTCAACATTAGGCTGCCTTGAAATTTCTTCTGCCAGATTAATTAGCCTGCTGCTCTTAATCTCAGTCTCATGCAGTCTCTGGACATGAAAAAATGCAGACAAATTATCTGTCAAACTATAATGTACATTGTCTGAACTCCCAACAGCCAATGCAGTCTTTTTTCTCAGCAGAAACTTCCAAAGCCCGATCTTTACTGGTAGGATTTCTATCAGACTTCTGGTCTTCTGACCTCTGACCAGATCTCCCACACAGAATAGACTAAGGTGTTCTAGTTCCACTCTTTCAGGTGATATCTTGGAATCTTTCTCATCTCTTTCCATAATCTATTCCTAAAGGCTCCTGAACCACATTTTCAGGTACAGTCACAGCCACTCCTCTGATACCAAATTCTGTCTTGGTTCCTCTTCTTTCCTTGCTGAGACAAAATATCCAATGCCCAAAATTAAGGAAGGAAAAGTGTATTTCACTCAGAGTTTGTGGGGGTTTCAGTCTGTAATCAGCTGGCTCCAAGGCAAGGTGGCATGATACAGGGGCAACAGTTCAAGGTGGCAGAAGACAGCAAAATCAATAAAAGCAAAAGGGGAAAAGCAAGCCTCTTTTCCCCCCTTATATTGTAAGCAGGCTCCCCTGCCCCACTCCTGGTGGGTATAGCATTCACACCATCTCAGCGCCCTCTTCTTGTACAGTATGGGGATGTTTACAAATTGAGGACCCTGGCTCCCTATGACTAGCTTAGTTAATCTTATAAACTTCTCAAGTTGACACAATGTATCAACAATTACAGTGATCTTAGGACCTTGGCCACCTTTTAGGTGAACTCCACAGCTTCTCCTTGATATCCACTCTAGTCTGGGGCTTGTTTTGGAGCTGCCAGGGGAGCCTTGCAGGTCCCTGTGGAGCAGTCCTTTTGGGGAGCTTCACACCCTTGTCATCAGAACACAGAGATCTTATGACAGGCGTCCTCCCAACCCTGTGCATTTACCTTGAGTAAGGAGTGGACTTTGCCTTACTCTACCTTAGCCCAAGGCAGAGTCCTCCTCAAGCTAGGCTCCATCTCTTGATCCTGCTCATACTCTTACCCTTTTGGGGGGGTCTTAAATCTTCAGTATTTTTCTCCCCCTGTCTCTTTTCCTTTCTCCTTCTTCTTCTCCTCCTGCTCCTTTCCTTCTTCCTGATTTATGACAAATGGTAATACCTTTTGCCTGTTATTGTTTGGTTCTGAACTACCCCTCAAAAGCTCAGTCATGCATAAGGCTTAGTGTCCCACTTGGCACTATTGGGAAACAGTAGAAACTTCCAGTCCTTGAAGGGAATTTCATGCCTCTATCCCCATGTCCCTCTGTCTCCTTCCTGGCTATGGAGTAAGCTACTACCAGTTGTTCCTACTATAATGTATCATTGCAGACCTGAGGCAACAGAGTGTGGACTGAATTTTCTTAAAACTAAACCAAAAAGAACCAAAGTTTTCTTAAAACTAAACCAAAACTAAACAAAGAACAAACTTTCTTTCACTTTTCCTTCCTTCCTTCCTTCCTTCCTTCCTTCCTTCCTTCCTTCCTTCCTTCCTTCCTTCCTTCGTCCCTCCCTCCCTCCCCCTCACTCTGTGTGTCTCTTTTTTCCTTCTTTCCTTCTTTTTGAGACAAGGTCTCGCTAACAGCCCAGGATGCCTCAAATTTATAGCAATCTTTTTACCTGTCTCCGATTACTGGGATTACACTTGTGAGCCCCCATACTTGGCTAAACCCATTCTTTTTGTAAGCTGGTGTATCTCAGTCATTTTAGTCACGGAAAGCGGATTAACACACTCCCAAACCTCACCTTGGGGCTGAGACTCCTTGGCTGCTTGCGTGCAAGTCTATCAGTCTCTCTGCATATCAACTGCTTGTGCTAAGACCCTCAAAGGCATCTGTTTCTTCCTTACCCTTGGCTCTCCGACCCTCTGCTAACCTGGCACTGCCCCTCTGGATTAACTGTAAAAGCTGTCCTTTCTGCTCTTGGCTTCCACTGTTCAGTGATCTCACTCCCTTTCTGCAGCTTTCACCTCCTGAGATGTTTTCCAAATGCTGTCTTCCCATTAGAATGTACCACACACACCTCTGCCATGTGCATGACCCAGTATTGATCTTGCCTCGCTCAGGATTATAAATTGGCCCTGGGTTCTCATCACCTACCAAGCCTTAAGCCTGGGCTGTGAGGTCCTTCCCGACGTGATCGAATCTGCTGCTCTGAATCACTCATGTGTTCTACACAGTCCATGCACAGTGGCCTCCTTTTCATGTCATAGGCATAGTTCAGCATTTTTTGAACATAACTTCACCTAGAACGCCGCCTCCAGCATGATATAGAGAAGACCCAGCTCAAGTGCTTATGTGCCTATGTAGATCGTTCTCAGACTGGTCCTGACAAAGCTCCTCCCTTATCCCCTGAGATGCAGGACACATGTGTCTCCTCCAAGGGTGGGGCATGCACCTTGTTCTCCCACACATGCCCACATACGTGTACCTCATCTCTGCAAAATATTGTGTTCGTTCTTGTGAAAATATTGCATCATCTCTACCTCTTTCCACTTCTCGAAATGCCTAGTCTTCACCTTCACCTAGATGCTGTTTGGATAATTTGGAATGGCTACAAAAACTATTTGATGAAGCCAGGTGTGGTGGTGCCCACCTGTAATGCCATCATTTGGAAAGCTGAGGCAGGAGGACTTCCTTGAGTTTGAGGCCTGCTTGGCCTACATAAGCTAGTTCAAGGCCAGCCTGCACTTCACAGCGAGAACCTGTCTCAAATAAGCAACAAAAAAACAAAACAAGAAAGCTATTTGATGGCTTTCAGGGAGAACCAGCACTCTTATATATAACTAGTAGATGTATAACTCAGTAGAAAATTTCCAAAAAGATCTCAGATTACATTAAAAGTCTTCACGATGTGCATACATTTAACAACATTTGCATTTCCTATGAATGTATTAAGGAAATAATTGAGCAAGAGAAAAAAAAGTATATATAAAAATGTTCATGACCAGTATTGTTTGTTTATAACAGTTTCAAAGAAAGAATAAGAATATTGAACCAGGAGGGTTAATTTTCAACATTATGGCTACATACCCATCTCCGTTCAGTGTAGCCATGGTTTCTGTGTATTTGGTATCATCTGTGGTTGTTAAAATGATCAGAATGCTTCTCTGCTGATCAGTAAAGTTATATGGTTTGGACCCCAATTTGCATCCAAATACCTATGTCAGAGTACAAAGTGTTCTCCACAGTCCAGGTGATAGAGTGGCATTGACTGAAGCAGTTGGAGACTTGGCACAGCAGTAGGGAGTGTGTCCACCAGCCATGGTTTCATGTGGCTCAGATTTTATTTTGCTGCCCCCTCTGGTCCTCTAATCTGCAGTCCTTGGGAAAATATCTCCACAGGTAGTACTTTTCTGGTACCGAACCCTAGCTGGCCTCCCCAGTTATTTATTTCATAGCATTGTTAGCAGTTAGACACATTGGTAAGCCGTTTGTTCCTCTGTGTTCACATCTGAACAGGGAGACTGTTCCGGTACTTGTTCTGCTTGCAGTATGGTTGTTATGAGAACTGAGCGGCTTCACGCTTGGAACCGTCCTTGTCACCTGGCAGGTACCCGGATGTTGCCACTCCTGATGCTTTCATCAGCTGTAGCCGTTCCACTCCTAAGACCCAAGTTACTTCCTAGGGGCTCTCCGCTGTGTGCCCGGCATGTGACAGCGGCCTGTGGGGTCCCTCATTTCCTTCTCCATAGGGAATGTCCAATAATAACAAATAGGACGAAATTATTCCTCTAAGATATTAATCAGATATGTGTGAAAATCTACAGGCACCCTCCCAGTATTTACATCTTAGATAGCACAGAAAAATACATTTCTATGCATAGAAAATAAAATAAAAAGGGGAAGAACAATTTAATCCTTTTTTAATCCTAGGCTTTGGGATAATAGGCAAATTTTGTTTTCCGTTTAACAAGTTATTCTTGTTTAAAAAATTCTATACCATGTACAGGGTAATTTCTTAATCATAAAAGTTCTTCAGGAGGGATGTTATCTAAAATTTCTATGGTATATGCAGACTTCGTAAAATTCCCAGGTATCTGCAGAACTATGGATGAATTTAAGAGGACAGAACTGTTTCCATTTCAGATAAAAGCCCAGGCACCTATGTGAGATTTAACAAGGTACCATATGCCAACCCTTTCTGTGTCCTCCAATTAAAAAAAAAGTTAAATTAGGCTAATCCTGGTGGCGTTCAAGAAAATTAGATGCCTACCTTTTCTGTTCACACCTTCAGAGAAAATCTCTTTCTGTGGTTAGGACGCCATCTGTTTTAAGCCTTTAATTAGATTCTGTCCAGGCCTGAGTGATCCTGAAATAGTGTTTCTCCACAGTGCTTGTTAAAAATAGAAATCCCTTGATATTCTGACGTCATAGGTGTGGAGTGGAATCCAAGCGTCTGCACCAGCTGGTGCACATCATTAGGTGGGTCTGGCTTCTGGACAGCCAGAATCAGGCCTGCTCACTGGTGTGCAGGTCAAGATCAGCCCGCAGAGGTCTTATCTGGATGAAGCCCCTCAGGTGGAAAGGTGATTTCAAGAGGGAATTCACCGGGAAATTTTTTATTTTTTTTTTCCCTCCAAAGACTGGCTTCTGTCATCTGGATGACATAGATAAATGTTTTCTCCTTATTCTGTAGGATCACTCCTATCCGTTTCCAAGGTGGTGCCATGTTGGTTGACATAGCTACTCTGGAGACCAGAAGAAGAGGAGGGACAGCCGGTGGGATGAGCTTCCAGGTTCACATGTTCAGCAAGAAGAGAGTCTGGGAACCAAAGTCAGGTCAGGTTGGCTACAATATCCACACCTTTAGATCTCTGGAACAGAGGCTCCTCAGACCACTGGTAGCATTCCGGGGCATGTGACACTCCCAGAATATAAAAGCCACATTAACAAGGACCCTGTTCACCACCCGTCACACGCTAAGCACTCAGCAAATACCTGCTATGTTAATGAATGATCTTGAGCGGATCTGTGCAACTACGACACAGTAAATGTGTGGTTTTCCCTATGGAGTTTGATCAGCTAAATTAAATTTTTTGTTTTCTTTTTATGAGCTCACTAGTACTTCTTTTTTTTAACAATGGAGACACTGAGCTTTCATTTTAATGCTGTTTTATAAATTGTAGTTTGGAAGTAATAAATCAGCGGAAAGCTCTGCAGATGAGGCAGGTGTGTAGTGAGTTCTGGGTCCTGTGTACAACCTGCACGCATTTGTACCTTAACCTTCCCTTGTCCCGAAAGAGAATCCATTCAGACCAGCAGGTGCGGGATGGCCGTGACCTTTATTGCCCCTTGAGTCTGGGCAGGGGCAGCTTCGTCTTGTTCGGGTCATAGTGACGTGAGAGGATCCTGGGCCCTAAGATGTGAAAGAACGGTGCTCTGTTTGGGGCTGTGATCAAGATGGCTAAAAAGGCCACCATCATTACATCCTTCAAGTAGGCTACCAAGTGGAGCACCATGTGTCACATTGTCTACAGAGCCAGGTGATCTAGGCCAGCCTGGACTGTTGTTTTGGGCATTCATGATAGAGCAATAAATATTTTCTCCAACAGCATTTGATTCAAGGGATAAAACAGATACTTCTGATCTAATTAAGCCAAAAAGAAGAGGTTCAAAAATATCCTATGATGTAATAAGATTTTGGATTCTAGTCTTGTTGTTGGTCCATTTTAACCCTGCTGTGAAACACAACGCTGGCGTGAATAATCCTCCAGCCCCGTGTAAACCAATATGCTGGCTGCCTAGTACAGCAAAAATAGACATACTCAAGGAATGCTGTCTTAGTTGAAACTTTTTTCTGATCTTCACTTGGAAAATACTGAACAAAAACTTCGAAAACAACGCCTACCAGCACACCAACAAGTACGTCCCATAAAGTTGACAGGACATTATGAAGTATGGTACTGGGAGAAGATGAGGTTCAAGAATGTATCGAACCCTGGAAGAGCCACTACGTCATCCATACTGTTGGCGGTGATCATCACGTTGGGGATGCCTTTCTCTACGCGGTACCCTGCCTCCTGTAAGCCAGCATGGATGGGACCAGGGCTGCAGGACAGACGGCACCTAGCACAAACCCGTGTAGAAACCCCCACTGCCAAGGGAAATCCATGATGAAGTAGGAAAAGACAGCAGCGCTGCTCGCCTCTGTGATGCATTCATGGGCCAAAAGACAGCCGGAAGCGACTCTCTTCATCTGCCTCGGGATCGAGCGCAAGCCCTGCTTGTGTTAGGATGATGGTAAGGGCAGTGCTTCTTAGAGTTGAAGACCATTTAGCAGGGATTTTAACATGCTCACTGATGGATGGAATATTCCTGGTGATTTTCCAGCCAGTAACATCCCAAGAAGAAGTGGAAGTGAGGGCACTGTAGGTATTCTAATGAGTTGCAAAAGCGCCCCCCTAAGAAAGGCGCTATAAAAAATAATTATTAGTCCAAATAATTTTCCATTAGGGAGAACTTCAGGGCCTAAGAATACCCAGAATATAGACCAACTCATAAAGAATATGACTATTCCTTGTGGAGGACAAGAAAAATGTATCCTCTTTTTTGTCGTGGCATCGTTTCCTCTGTGTTTAGCAGGACAGTTTCTGTAGTTCCTTTACGCTTGCCTTTACGAGGATCCCTGAAGGTCTGATGACCAGTCTGTTTAATTTCCGATATTGAGGCACTTCCTGCAGCTTCTACCACTGTAGCGAGGGACTGACTAGATGTAGGTGATTGGAAACTTGTATCTTCTTCATCTTTACTTTCTGATTTTGCAGTGTGTGTGCTGTGTATTTCAGAATGTTCACGGTGATCTGCTTTCTACGGGTTATAGGGGCTGCATCTCGTTAGGCCCTCCCATTAGATGTGTAGCTAGCTCTACTCCAGTCCGGACCATGAAGTCTTTTTTCTTAGGTATTGTAGTAGTCTGCCAACTGTTCTCCCCACCTCTAGCAGTGTTCCTTCTCAATGTAACATCCACAATGCAGGACAATCCCGGGCGGTGCGCGTGGGAAGCCCGGCAGGAAGGCAGAGGGGGAGGGGCGTGTGATGGGCGGGCGGGGAGGAGGCGCTGGAGGCTGCAGGGAGGACGCGTGCCCAGACTAGAAATCAAAGAAAGCGGCAGCACCTAGGACTCCCTGAGCGACCCTCCACAGCGCTCACAACCGACTCATTAGTACTTTTTGACAATCACTAATCTAGGAAACACAGGCCAATTTCTACCCTAAGCACTGAGACCCTAGCACCATATTTATCAGATGCAAACTGTCTATGAAACTGTTAACCATGAGCTTGTTTCTAACAGACTAGATGGGATTTTAAATATCTTTCATGTTTATAGATTTACTAATGCAAACTCTACCCTGAGGATCCGTTGAAACTACCCCGTGATATTTAGCTGTTCAATCTTACAATGTTTTCAAGGAACTACATAATTTACCCTCAAAAGAAGGATGAGGTATGGAAAGGAATTTGGGCAGAGCCACAGGCCACCTTTGTGCTCAGTGGACAACAGCACCCTATTGTTCTTGCCAGAGTGAGAATACTAGGGACGGGTGGGCCCCCACCTCCAACGACTTCTCACACTGATGCTGGAAGCCATTTTGCCTTCTCACCTTTGTTTTCTGATTTAAGGGGCGTATACATTTCCACAGCCCCTTTCTCTCTGAAAACTACAGGGTTTTCCTGCTTTTAAAATTATTTTGACTTTCCTTGTTTTCTTGTCCATCTCTAACCATATCTCCAACTATTTATGTTAAAATGGGATCCGCAGATGAGCTCGGTTAAGGGACACCTCGAAGTATGATTCCACCGAGTATGAAAGGAGGCCCAGGCACCACACTGAGCGTTACACTCCTCTTTGGTCAACCAATAACTGAGTAAAAGCCCAAAGAAAGGGCCTCTCCATTCACTCCACACAACCTGAACACCCTTACTTTTAAACTGCGCTTCCCACTGTAGATCCTCTTCAGAAAATACTTGTCTCTGAGTTTGCTTCTAGTCTTGTAATTCCATCTTTCCATGATACACCACTTTGAGATCCTGCAGGAAACTGAAAATATCTGGGATGTATTCTGTGTTAATACATTTAAACAGCTTATCTGTTATGAGTACAGTATATATTTCATAATGTAAACTATTGATGTGTAAGCCAGAGTTTCAGTGGGGCTTTGCCTTATTGCATAGTTTTGGAAGAAGTGATTTCATTCCTTCTATGAAGGTGGCCTCTCTCCGTGGAGAGTTTCTGCTTTGTGATAAAATACCTCAGACAATAGTCTATAACAAGGAGGAGACGAAGATTGAGAAATAACAAAATGTCAGAAGTGAAATTCTTGCATCAGGCAGTAGGTTAGGTTTCATGAAGCCTATGAACCGAGCCCTTACATCCTCCATTCTCACGGAAGCCGCAGGCTCCATGCCAGGCAGGTTGCATCATAAATACCTCGAGACTTTAAAAATGTGTCCCAGGTTCCTCCTAGAGAGAGCTGGAATCAGGTAATAATTTTTTTTCTTCAACTGTCTAGGATGTCTTGATGGCCTAGATCTTTGGAATCCCTGCCCATGTATAAGTTCCTATTATTTCAAAGTGCCTTATTAATTTTTAGATACTTATTTCTTAGGTTTACAAAATTTTAGCAGAGTTCAGTGTGACAAATGAAACCCATTTTAGGTATTTTCTTGTTAATCTTTTCTTTCTTCTCTCTCTCCCTTCTTTCCTTCATTTCTTCCTTTCCCTTCCTTCCTTTCTTTTGCAGTGCAGGCATTGAACCTAAGGTCTTGCACAACGTAGGAAAGCTTTGTACCAGTAAGATATGCCCAACTGTACTCTAGGTATTTTAATTCAAGAATGAGTTTAATACAGGAAATTGAATCTCATAAAGTTATTGGAAAAGCTAAAAGAACAGATTCAGAGTTGGGCCTCTAGGAAGAATTCTAAGAATATTAAGAACTGACCTACCATGGACACTATGCTGGAATCCAAAACATTGATTAGTATCACAAACTTTTGCAATAACACATTTCCCACCAGTTCAGCTACCTCTAGACAGCCAGGACACCAAAAAGTGGACATCTATGCTGTGAACCTAGGTTTAAAATGCCTCTTCAGGAAGACTGTAGAGCTCAGTACCCTCGAAGCTGGAGATAGACTGGAATGCTAGCAGACAAACCTCATGGTCCATGGACTTCCCAGATAACAGAAGTCAGAGAAAAGAGATGTAGATATGGACCTGCCTGGAGTCCACACGGCAAATTGTGAACAGGCTCTCCCAGTGACAGACCCTAACTCATATCCCACTTTCTAGCTGAAAGGGGGTTTGCAAAATGTTCCTCCTACTCTTCCAACCTGGAAAAGGAAGACAGAAGACAGAATAGGTTGAGTGAGCTCCTCTACAGCTTATAACAGAGAGAACAAAGGAACCTTTTGGTGCAAAGGACATTTTTCTACAGCACAAAGTCATTTGTTTGACTTTTGTGCAGAATATGAATAGGAGAATGTCAGGAAATATCCAAAGGAAGATGCATTTGATCCTAAACACCTGAAGTGTGAATAACGTGATCAGATCTTTTTTTTTTTTTTTTTAAACTGATTTTGGCTATAAAGCATTGGATGGATTAAGGAGACCAGGACTTGTACTCTTGTGTTATGGTTGATACATTGTGTCAACTTGGGGAGTCCAGAGGTTTGGCTGAGTGACTCAGCAGGAAGCCAGGGTGCTTGCTTTGTACACATCCTGAGCCTGTGGAAGAGGAGGGCATGGAGACTGTGTGAGAGCTACAGGCCCCCTGGGTGGGGGTAGGCTGTTTACAATGTGAGAGAAGGAAGGAGGCTGCTTTGCTGCCTTCCCTCCCTTTTGCTGGTTGCTTTTGCTGTGCTCTGCTGCCCTGAACACTTGCCCTCTGCTATGTGCCACTCTGCCACAAAACCAGCCAAGTGTACAAACTGTAAGCTAAATAAACCTTTCCTTCCTTCATTTTGGGTGTTGAGTATTTTGTCTCAGCAATGAGAGAAAAGTAACCAAGACAACTTGTATTACCTTAAATGGAACTGACATTAGTTTAATATGTTATAATAATTTTATTTGAAATACATTGGCAGATAGTGTCTTATTTTTAAGTCACAAGCTTTACTGTGAGTTTATAGACTATTTTATTCACTATTATCCATTGTTTTTGATAAAACTTTTTATCACGATTCAAGCATACAGAAAAGTTGAAGAATTACAGTGATGAATAGCATACACTCACCACCCAGTTTCTACACTTGCAAACATTTTGCCATGTCCGACGCTTGCTTTTGTTCTCTCTCTCTCTTTCAACTGTTCAGCTGAGTTATTCAGATAGTTTGCAGCTGTGACAGTGCCCACTTCTGTGTATTTGACATTCAACATGAGTCTTCTGAAGACAATGGAATTCTTTTCTATAATCAGTATGTCAGTATGAAACCTAGTAACATGAGCAGCCATTTTCTAATATATCCAGTGTGTTCCTCATATTTTTTGGCTTTTTATCCTCCATATTAGGTTCCTGTGACACTGCATATATATTATACATTATATTTTATATGTATATAATTTCCTTTGTTATATCGTTTTTGCTTTCAGTGTAAAAATTGCACCACATTTGCCTAATTATCTTTTTTAAAAAATCACGTTAGATTTTTCAAGTTATTTATTTTACATATCTTATTTTTTGCACTTGA
Organism: Dinomys branickii; assembly: GCA_004027595.1. NCBI lineage: Eukaryota > Metazoa > Chordata > Mammalia > Rodentia > Dinomyidae > Dinomys > Dinomys branickii. The sequence continues at coordinate 61,614 of PVLD010009432.1, read as the reverse complement.
TGATTATTTCTTTTAATGTTACTTTTCTCTACCCTCTGTATTTCCTTCAAACTGAAAACTAGGAATAAAAGCTGAGGAGTTCCAAGTAGAACTTTTTTCTGTTATTTTTTGGATGACTTTTGAATTAGAAGTTTTGTTTCATAGAACAGTTACTTCCAGCTTGTCTCACTAGGAGTAATGCTAATTTGATGCATTCGGTAAGACTGTGACAGCCAGATCCCTCTGTTTTTTTTTTTTTGCTAGTTTGTTTTGTTTTTATTTTTTGTCTTTTTGAGACAGGGTCTCACTATGTGGTTCAGGATGGCCTTGAGCTCACTTTGTAGCCCAGGCTGGCCTTGAACTCACAAGATCTTCCTATTTCAGCCTTTGGAGTGCTGGGATTACAGGCGTGCACCACCATGCCTGGCTTATAGATCCCCTGTTGTAAGGGAGATTTTCTCCTTGTAAATATTGTCTATCCATAGATGACCCTTGCCTGAATCAATTATTTCAGTGACAGCTAAGAATCTCTCATTATTCCTTCTACATTTACTTGCTGGAATTCTGTAAAGAAGAGTTTTCCCTCAACCCCTGGGTATAATCTATAATTTTCAAAACATTGCTATTTTTCTGAGTAAGGCTTTGAAATATATGTTTCCCTAATATATTCTATTTATTAGGGAAGTAGATCCCTGAAATCAGCTATTTCTCAAAAAAGCCATAGTTATGTTGGAAAGATGGAATGATAGTATGTAGAAATCAAGATCTGAGTTCTAAAATACTTACCACTTCTAATATCTTCCAGAAGAATTTTGGAAAATATTCATAATAATACAACACAAGTAATTGTTTGACTGCTCATTTGCTCTATCCAACTTGCAAATAAAAATTTCACAATAGTAGCAATATTAATATTAATAATTAAAACATTGAATTTGTATATTTCAGAACAGCTAGAATAAAGAATATACAATGTTTTGCCAAAAATAAATGATACATATTTGAGGGGATGTTCTAATTACTCTTCTTTGATCATTGTACAATGTCTATATGTTAAAATATTACATTGTAATTCTATAAATTTGTACAACTCTTGTACATAATTTAAAAAATATACGAATGGATGACTTCTCAAGATGAAAATAAATAAAACCATTGGATGAAGTTTATTTCTTTTAGGGTCTATCTGTACTTGGGATATATCCCACTAAGTTTTTCAAAAGGGCTATGTTAAAACATTCCTTGAAATAATATTTTTTTCCTGTGTTATAGTAGCAATTTAACAAATAGGTTCCTTTTCACCACATTATTCTTCAAAACTTTAAAAAAATATAAACATCAAGATAATTTTAGAATGGGCACTCATATATGTGCTAACTAGATACTCTGCATAATATATAAAATCTGTTTGTTTCATCTAAATTTATCCATCTATCATCCGACATATTTTTTGATGAATTTTAAAATAAGGCACAGCAGGGCGTGGTGGCACATGCCTGTAATTCCAGCACTTGGGAGGGTGAGGCGGGAGGATTGTTACAAGTTTGAGACCAGCCTGGGCTACAAAGTGAGCTCAAGACCAGCCTGAACTGCACAAGGAGACCCTGTCTTAAAAAAGACAAAAAGATAAGGCACAGACCTCAGTGCACTCTGCTTATAACCATTTCCACTTGCATGTCATTAACTACGGTTCAGTATTTGGTTGCATGTCCTTTGCATTACTGTGTATTGAATGTAAGCCTATTTTTTATAAAATGGTGAAAGCACAAATTTTAATAGTTACCATCCTGTGAATTTTGACAACTACACAATCTAAATTCCAATGGTATAAAACATTGTCATCATCCTTGGAAGATCTCTCCTTCTTTCTTCTCATCAGTACTTTTCACCATTTCCAGAAGCAAATACTATTATTTTTCCCACATAGCTTAGTTTTCTCTGTTCTAATATTGATAGAAACGTGAGCAATGTCATCATAACGCTTTTGAGATACATCCATGTGCACTATGAACTAACTGTTTAATTTTTATTGTTGAATAGTATGCTATTGCACAGATACACTATAATTTGTTTATGCTTTTAGCTACTAGTGAATATCAAAGCTATTTCCAGTTTTGGATTATTATGAATAAAGTTTCTATGAATAAAGCTTCTTGTACATGTCTTTTTGCCAACATATATCATTTTAATCTCTTGGGTAAATAAATAAAAATTGAATTGGTCTATCAAAGAGTAAGTATATATTTAGTTTTATAAGAGCATAATAGATATTTTTCCTAAATGCTTCTATTTCAAACTCTCACCTACCATGCATGGATGTTCCTGTTGCTGCATGTATTTGCCAACATGATGTTGTTATTTTTCAAGTTTTAGTCATTTGTAAATGTGTAGTGAATTTTTTGTGTGTATTTTTTGTCTTCTGAATATGTAAGACATGAACTTCCCTTGATTAAAAAGTTTTGCCTTTTTTATTACTTCTGGGCCTAAGTATCCACTGAACACATAAAATCTGCCTATAATTTTAGATGGTATCTAATTTCATTTATTTTAAAGGAAGGGAAGCTAAGGCTCATGGTGCTTGTGGAAGGCCCTGGAGTGTGAGCCATCAGAGCCTGAGCTCCTCTTTACAGCCCCTGTCACTGGCTTACTTCTCTTTAAGAATGGTATTCTCATTCTGCAAAAAGTCCCTTATCCCTGATTTAAAACAAAAACAGAAATGAAAAAAAACCATAACAGATCAAGAGGGTAACTATGATCATTCTGAATGATGTTTTAACTTCTTTTTTGTTCTCTCTCCTCATAACTGCAATTCACTAACAAGGATTCACCTACCAATTGGTGAGGTTTATAAGACTGCTAACCAGATGGGAAGAAACCTACAAGTTCTTTCATTTTGCATATCTGGAATATTGCTATTTGATGAGCACCACCATCAGAAGAGTTTACAAGAAATTTTAATAGCAAATATATTCTTTTTCTACCAGCTTGTAAGAAAAATATTCTTGAAGGGAAAGAATTATTATAAGTGGCATGTCATTATCTAACATTTGATTTGAAGAACTCTTTCAAATTGTTATGGTTGATACATTGTGTCAACTTGGGGAGTCCAGAGGCTTGGCTGAGTGACTCAGCAGGAAGCCAGGGTCCTTACTTTGTATACATCCTGATCCTGTGGAAGAGGAGGGCATGGAAATTATGTGAGTGCTACCTGCCCCCTGGGTGGGGTAGCCTGTTTACAATGTAAGGGAAAGAAAGAGCTGCTTGCCCGCCATTCCACCTTTTTGCTCTTGTGGTTTTTGCTTCGTTCTGCCGGCATGAATGTTTGCCCTCTGCCATGAGCCACTCTGCCTCTGAGCCAGCCAAGTATGGACTGAAACCTCCACCACCTGTAAGCTAAATAAACCTTTCCTTCATTTTGAGTGTTGGGTATTTTGTCTCAGCAACGAGAGAAAAGTAACCAAGACATCAATGTACATTATCTAAAGGGGGAAATACTGAACATGAAAAGATTTGATGATGAGAAGTTTCAGCTAATGAAGGCTCTAACCAAAAGACATTTAAAAATGTATAGAGCAATACCTTGTACTATCCATTAGTATCTGAATTAAAGAAACATTTGTAGGTGGAGAAATTAGTATTAATATTTCATTGTTATTTTTAAAAGTCCTTGAGCACATATATATAAATTTCAGTTCAGTTGTACTTTATAACTTCAGTCCATCTCATTTCTACTGCTACTCTAGTAAAGGATCCCCAGGAAAGAATAAAAGTAGTGTTAGGTTTGTCCAAAAGTATCACCTGCACATCTCTTAAGTAAAAAAAAAAGCACATAAATACTTGTAATTTTGGAAAATTCAGTGCCAGACATCAGGTAATTTACTGGTGCTGAGGCCTTAGTGAGAAGCTGCCTGAAATAGATAAGAATGTTTTTTTCTTCTTGCATCCTGCTCCTAGAGCTAACAGAATTCCAGAAGTCCCGGGGAATCTCAAATCTCTAGAATCCAGAACTAGATGTGGATTTCTTATGCATTTATGAAAAAGAGTCCTTTCAGAGCAAGTGTTGTCTATAAGCACTTGACCGCAAGTCCTAAAATAGATCCTCGGAAAATTTCAGACATGACCTAAGTTTGTAATGATTCATAAACATAATGGAATTTTATGAATTAAGAAGTGGATGGGAGCCCTTCCTACATCCCAGTCAGTTTGGTAGCTCTGGGAAAACAGAGGAGATGAAAGTGCCACCAGTCCTCATCAGATGAGCAAGAGTTTGGCAAGGCTACGGAGCAAAGGAATTTCCCAGGCCCTGCTAGTGGGCACACATATGGTTACACCACCTTTGGAAAAATCTGTGTGGTGCTTTCTACTAAAGTGGAATATGTGTATATTCTGATTCAGTAGCTCATATATACCCTTGAGAAATGCATGCAATAAGTATGCCAAGATTCTTACACAAAAATGTTTCAGCAGCACAGTAACTCCAAACTGACCTGTCAGTTCTAAGAGTGGATAAAAACGTTGTGGAATATCGCAGCACCAAAAGTCTAAATGGAAGAGAAAATATATAAATTATAGCTAAACACTACAGCATCCTGAAATTTTACACATGACACTGAGTAGAAGGCAACAGAAGAGGACACCTACAGGATGATCCCATTTCTACAAAATTCAAAACCAGCAGAATGAAACCCAACTCTGTCTGCTGCCTGCAGAGGTAGAGAAACTATGAAGAAAGTGATTACTTTTGTAAAGGCAAGGGCAGTAGTTATCTTCAGGAGCAGAATATGACGGAAACGGGGTACATGAGGCTTTAAGGAGGGAGTGATTTTGTGTAGAAGTTCTCATATTTACTTTGAAAGAATAGTTAATATACTGTATATGTGTTTCATGCGTTCGTCTACGTGCTGTTATATCTGGAAACATTTTTAAAGGTTAAAATTGCAGTCCCACTTTGCATTTAGGTTAATAAGAAGGTTAAATTCATGAGGTGATGGAAGCACAGGAGAGATCTGACTCATTAGGGCAGGTCAGGCGGAGGGCAACATCCGGTTATGGCTTAGAAGGAAAACGGTAAATAAGCAGCTGGCACAGAAGCAGCGGTTCAGGCAGGAGTAAGGCTAATGCCCGGAGAGTTCAGGAGGTTCTGAAGGCCAGCAGTCTGGGCCCAGGTCTGACGGTAATGCAGCTGCCCTGTAGATCAGAGGCCAGGCTCTGCCCTACTGTGTTTAGGGGATTTACTAGGAGCTTTCCGGGAGCAAGGGCATCTTTTACTATGAAGCATGAAGAAGAGGATCCAAAGCATCCCTTTGTCTCTCCTCAAACAAAAGCACCTCACACAAACAAAAGCAGGACGACAGCAAGGAAAGAAAGGAAAACTTAGAAGGGAAAATGAAAGCATAGATAGCAAGGGGAGAAGAGGAAGGGAGTGCAGGAGGGATGCAGAGAAGCAACGTTAAAGGAAGGAGAGTCACAGGGAGAAGAGAAAAAGCGGTAACTAAGGACGAATTTGCAGGCTGAGTCGTTAAGATCACTCCCCTCTTAGGTGAAAAACAGACAAAAGGCGGAAGAGTAGTGGAAAGCAAAGCTGTAGCAAAAAAAGCGAAATGCTTGGAAATACTTAAAAGAAACATGAAAGGATAAAATGAAGCTATTTTCCTTTATTGATTGACTGACTGACTGATTGATTGATTGAGACAGCATCTCACTAGGTAGTTCAGGCTGGCTTTGAAGTCACTATGTAGCCCAGGCTAACCTCAAACTCACAGCAGTTCTCCTGCCTCAGTCTCCGTAATGCCAAACTACAGGTATGTGCTGCAACACCTGGCCTGATCAGTTTTTAAAAAAGCAAACGTTTATACAAAGTCAAGAGACTCAAATTTCAGACATGCACAAAACTAAATAATGGAAAAAAGCTTTAGAAGAGAAAAAAGAATAGAAAACGAGTCCTAACAATTTGGTCATTGGAAGATGCTGAGGTAAATAATCAAGAGAAATGTCCAATATAAGGCCAGAGAAAATATGAAAGAAAAAAATTGATAAAAATTGGTTAGGTTTCCCAAGTTTCAAGTCTCTGTGCATCTTATTCTGCTAAAAATAAAAGGGAGACAAAAGGTGAAAATCCCCACAAAGCCACCCATTGGGTCAGTCCAAGTCATTAGAACAGAACAGGCATTAGAATAGTCCAAATGGCTGGGGAAAACCAACCATTGCCGGAAGGAAGGCCGAACATGGTAGAAGGTGGGAGCAGCATGGGGAGATGCAGATGGAGAGTTGTTCAAGCTGTGAGCCCATCTCTCCTCCCTTTCCCTGGGGCACAGCCCTCACTCTACTGGAAGGACAGGTTCACGCCAGCAAACAGAGCCAAAAGGAAGTGACTTCACCCCATCTCCCTCTTCTCTCTGGTAATTTGTGACTTTCATGATTTTACTCAGTCTACCACACCGTGACCTGATTAAAAACTGGGTCAGACCAAATGTCTTTCTGAACGGAAGTCTAAAGGTCACCCTATCTTAAATTCATATTTTGCATTATTTTCCAAATTCGGTTTCTAGGCTGTTTTTTTGGAGATATTAACAAAGCCTGCACAAGCCAGTGAGAGACCCTGGACCCTGAATCCATACAGAATGGAAAAAGAGTGGAGAATTTCACAGGAAAGAAGGAACAGGTGTGCAGATGCCTTCTCTGCCTGGCCATGGGTGTCAAAGGGCACTGAGCTCATTCCCTTTGGACGCTTCTCCCTCTGAGCAATTACTGAGGCACAGAGGAATCCCCTTTTGGATCTCAAATTTCTAAGATGCGTGAAGGGAGCCAGTGTGGCTGGTGTTTTGGAAGTGAAGAGAAGCAAGCAGTAAACAAGGGGTACAGAACAAAATGGATGGGGTTCCAGTTAAGAGGGTGAAAACTAAGGAAGGCCTAAATGATGATGCTAACACTTGCATGGGAATTCTAAACTTTGTCTAGATGAGTAAAAACACTAGTGAAGAAAAGTTTGGAAAAAAATTTTAAAAAATAGTAATGAAGAGAGACTTTCCCTATGAGATATCAAAATTTATTCTGAATCTACAATGCTTAAAGTAGTTGTTCTTGATACAATATAAGATAGTGCAACATAGTAGAGCATCGAGGAGATCCATCACGAGTGAAACTTTACGATAAATGTGGAATTTGGACCAAATGGGAAGATTTTAACTAATGATGTGAGACTAATATAATTAAGTAATGGAAAATAATGGAGACTTCAACCTCAAACTTTAAGGTAAATACACTATACTGATTAAATATTTTAATGTTAAATAAAAGCATAGAACAACTAAAATTAAACAGTGGTGAAAGTTTACCCTGAAATCAAAAGAAATTCTTAAATTAAAATACCAATGGCAAGAAAGGAATCACACAATCAGATTTCTAAATTTACATTTCCATACATTGAATGCTATAAGAGGGCAAATACTAAAGCAGAAAAATACTTGTAACATATGAGTTAATTGAGTGATATTTTTCATGTGACGACCTCTGATAGGTCAATAAAGGTCGAAGCAAAATGAACAAGTAACAGGCATGGACAAAGAATAAGAAAAATATAAATGATCCATAAGGTATAAGAAGATGTGCCAGCTTCCTAATAATCAAAGAAATATAGGTCAATACAAATATTCCATTTTAATTTAAAATACTAAATTGGTATGTGTAAGAAAATAAATGAAGCTACAGCACTGGGTTAGGAGTAAAGATCCTCAAACCACATTAAGAGTACAGGAAGATCAGAAGTGCCAATATGATTAGACTCATATTTTGAAGCAGATCCAAAAGAACTAGTGTGGCTGACGGATTGATGTATGAGAAACTGGTGCGTGTGAAGCCAGTGTGGGAAGCTAACTCATCCCAGCCCGGGCCCTTCCAAACATGACTTCCTGTGCTCCACTCCCACCTGGGTACTGGAATGGATATGAGCCCCAAGAAAAATTCCCAGATGAGGCTGGAATTTTTTTTTTTTTTGGTACTGGAAATTGAACTCAGGACCTTGTGCTTGCCAGGCAGGTACTTGTTCCACTGAGCTGTATCCCTGGCCCCAAAATTCCCAGGTAAAGTAAGACAGAGCATGCCCAGTTAAATTTGAATTTCAGATAAACAGCATAATTTTTTTTGCACAAATATGTCCCATGCAATATTTGGAAGCCACTTATGCTAAAAGAAAAAAGTGCTCGTTATCTGATGTTCAAAGTTAACAGGATGTCCTGTATTTTATTTGCTGCATCAGGTAATTCTACACCCAACACAACTCAAGAACTATGTGTAGAATAAGGTAGGGCCAAACAACAAAAAGAGACTGAGCCTCTGAATCGGACTGCGTGAGAACTGCCTAGGAAGGCCTCCTGGATTTTGGACATCTTATTTCCAGAACTATAACAGAATAAATTTGTATTGTTAATCCACTAAGGTTGTAGTAATTTGTTATACAGGCAAAAGAAACTAACACATAACCTGACATTTCCTTTCTTTCCTCTTTCTTTGTCCAGCCCAGGACTCAGAGAATACTGCAGGTGGGAAGGACGCGGGAGGTAATGAGAACCTTCAGAAGAGAGAACTGAAGACGTGGTCACCATTTAGTCCACTTGCAGAGCAGCTCTCAGCATTCTTTCCTTGACACTAGCCACAGACTCATATTTTGCTTTCTTTGCTTCTTTTTCACCAGATCATCTCCCCTTTCCTGATTCTTTTTGTCTTCTTGTTTGTATAATCATCCCTTTCTTTGTTTCATCCAGCCATCACCCATCCATCCATCCACCCCTCCATCACCCATCTATGGATCCACCCTTGCAATGTCTTTTTCCTGCATTGTTTTTATTACCCCAAGAGTGATTTTCAAATTCACTAGCTCCTCTTCCCCAAAACACTTGATACATTTTACCCTTCCTCTCAAAAGAGTGTGTCACTAATTACAGATATCCTTTTCATTTCAGTAAAGAAATTCCCCTTTTAAAAATGCAGTACCCCTAGTTTGGTTGTTAGACTTTGATATGCATCTGGGACATGTCAAATGCCGACAAATGGAGAGAATTATTCAGTAGGTTTGAGTGAGTGTGTGTGGTTCATGCGTTGGTACATTGGCTAAGCCCTTTGGAAAATGCTCTGTAGAGACCATCTGCTTCTAAGAGTAGGATTTCACAGATTAGTTTTTAAACTTTCTGGGAATGAACAGCAGAAGGGGTTTAACTAACATAGGACTGCCTGTTCTTTATTTCAAAGTCATTGAAAACAAATTGACAAGCAAATATTGATCATTTTATTAAGTAAAGGATATTTTAACACCATAAACATGAGAACGACTTCAGGGTGATGGGAAACATTTTAAGAAAACACTGGAGGTAAAGTTATGCTGCCGCGTAAATGTTTTTAAAAACAGTATATTCAATAATTTAGATATATAAAAATAGATAACAACATAACAGTTTATTTGACTGAGTATATTTTTTCTTTATACGAGCTTGTCAATTTACACATCTATATTCGGTGCAGTGTGAAATGAAGTGACAATATCCGCTTCTTCCTGGATTTCAGTTTATCAGTTTATTGGTGAAAATCTGTTCTCACATGTATATATGAACAGAAATAGAAACAACTTTCTTAAGGCCATTTTATTTAGTCTGAAATACTCTAGATAAAGAGTACAGAAGGGAGCTCACTGTTTCAGCCATGTCTCCTGCCTTTTCTCATAGTGAAAAGGAAGCTGCTCTTCTCCGCAATTTGCTTCACTGGGAAGGAAAGGAGCAAGGGACCCCCAGGGCTCCCCTCTCCTGAGAGCCACTCTCATCTAGGACTGACTCCCTATGGAGCTTAGGACCGAGCACTTGGTTCTAGATGAGAGAAGTCTGGCTCAGGGAAAACTCAGGTTGAGCAGATACCTTGTTACTGCCTTCTATTTGAAAGCCAACTTTTTTTTTTTTATCATGCTTGAAAATATAATGACTATTTACCAGCCAGAGCTTTTCCAGTGCACACCAACTTCATCTGTATAGACTTAGAAGTGGCCAGTTACTCAGTTCCACTTTGGTGATCAGAGTTTCCGGGGCATGTGCATTGTTTTTTCCTAACCTACTCAAGTGAGTGGAGGCGCACCTTCATTAAGAGCTTCGCTGTGCTTCAGTGGTTCTCACTCCTGGCTTCTTCTTCTTGTTATTTGGAGAGCAGTGCCTTGGCACCCCGCGGACTGCCTACATCAGAATACCTCATTAGGGGAACCTGCACACTGCACTTTTGTAAAGATTTCTCAAATGATTCCAGTGCACAGCCAGGGCAGAGAACTTTCATAGAACATGTATGTGTTTACAAACTTTGCACACCATTCCAGGGGCCCAATATTATGGAATGCTGCATATGACACTTTGGAACCAATAGCCAAATACTCTATAGTGTAACTGTATAAATCAGGAGGCAAGAACTGAAATAGCAACTAATTCTTCTGGAACCTTATTTAGTCCCCAGTCTTGTGCTAGTGGTGGACATGTATTGGGTCTCCCATGGGCTTAGAGATCAAGTAATCATTATTATCCTTGTTTTACAGGAGAATGAATGGAGGTTACATTTATTTCTTGGATTCATGCAGCTGAATATGGTTTAGCTGCTCTCAGTAATTTCCTCTTAACTGCTGGGCAGGTGGAAAAAGTTTCTGGTTGGAAAAAGGGTTAGAAGGGGCTTGTGAAAGAGGACAGTTAATGTAGTAGCATTTTGTAGCATGTTGGCAGATAAGGGTGAGTCCAGAGAGCCTGGCTAAACGTAGAAGCTGAGCAGAAAGACACTTAAGCACAGCCTTCCTGGGAAGGAGAGTTGGTTCATGAAGTTTGTTTGAGCGAAGATAAACTTCCTTGCCCTCTTTCAGCAAGTTCTCAGAGGACAGAACAAATCTGTGTTTTAGTCCAAGAAATGTAAACCATAATGTGCTCTTCAGAAGTAAGTCTTCTTATTACCATATGGCTGTCCCCTCCCCACCAAAGTCATTTCAATGGAAAGTACAGTATTACACTTGCAGTTTCTGGAGGGGTGGAGGTAACAGTTGCCTTCCCTTTGTGTTGTTCATATTACATCAAGACAAAGAGCCACACTTTGAGAAGGAGAAGAGGAGGGAAAAGGTTTCAGAGGATCAGGAATTACAGTGAGGAGAGCCCTAGAAACTGGTGTGAAGAACCCCAGGGGTATCTAGGAGATCTCAAAGGATGTGTATTTCTCAAAGGCTTCTGCTGGGCTGCTCCTGCTGTGTAGAGTCCCAGGAGCCTAAAGTGGCAATACGTACAGGCAAGAGAACTTAGCATGTTAGGAGAAAGTTACCTCTAAGTGCCCTGTACAGTATATTCTTTACTTCTGGGAAGAACCAGGATAGCTGAACAATGACTAAGGCAATGGTCTACATCTCAAGGTTTTTGTAATTGACATTGTGGTTCTGCAGTGGTTCCTCTTCCTCAGTTACTGAAGAGAGTTTATTGACTTTGTGCCTGGTGTGAATCATACAGTGGTGCACACACAGACTTGCCAAGTAGAGAAGACATCAAGCGCTGTCCTCACATCAAGACCTTGAATTTGGGACTGAATTATTAGCACCATGTATTCGATTTGTATTTTAGAGTTACTGTCTTCCTTTCTTTCTTCCTGTTTTTCGTTTTCTGTCCCATTCTGAACTTCTGTTGAGTCATGTTTCTTCTGTTTAACCATCATGCCCTGAATTATTGTTTTGTCTTTTATCCCCTGTTCTTCCATTTAACTCCTTCCTATTACCACCTATAAGTGGGTGGAATCAGTGCATTTATTGAACATTATCTAAGTATAATACTTTAATAAGTATATACCTGAGTATTTTTCACCATTTCTGTACTTCTGGTTACAAGAAAAAAATCAGATTAACATGGTACACCAATATTTAAGTATCTCATAACTTTCATTAGACCACGACATATTTCAATACAAAAGAAAACAAGTTCTCTTTTGTAACACCGATTCTTAAAAGGGGAACTTCCTCCCTCCACCAAGGGCCTGGGAAGTACTGCGTAATTTATATGAGAAAAGGCATCATGCACTGTATATTTTGTTACTGGAAAGTGAATAGCTTTCTTGTTCTGCCCAGGGTTATCAAGTGCCAAACATTTCTAGAACAACAGCCCCAGCAGGACAGTCAACCCTGAAAGTTAAGTTCACTTCATTGTTTAAACAGTGGTGGTTTCCATTGTGAAGAAATGGAATTTATACGCCTTTGATATCATGGGAAAATTTGGAGGATAAGCATTTCAAATAATTCTACTTTAATAAGAAGGCAGAGAGCAGGTAAGAACGTACTTCAGGGAGTTTAACTTGGAAAGTACTGCAAAAGAGTAAGAGAAAGGATTAACTGTAGGCAACATCTACTCACTAAATATCACTTCCTGCTTGAAAAGAGAAATAAACCAAGATGGCAGAGAAAGCAAGGGGCTGTGTGTGAACATGATCATAGTTCCCCACTCCCTGCAAAGTACAGCCAGATAGTTAATGAATATTTTTGTTTAAGCAGTGATATAATCTAGAAGTTTTAAAGTGAGATTGGCTCTGAAATTATAGAGCCTTTGTCTAGTTAATTTTTCTCTCCAAAAAGAAATCAGACCCCAGTTATGGAAAGATTTCCCCTGGCTCTATGCCCTATTAGATAATATTGCAAATTCTTTTCTTATCATTCCTGTAACATTGTACATAGTTTTACTCACTGTATCCCTGGAAAAGACATGACCAGTTGTCTGACTGCCAAACTGATCTGTCAATGGTTAAGTGATAGAGAGCCAACATTTCATAATTTTTGCCAGGTACTATACCAGGTGGTTTACCCTTATTTCTCATGATAAATTGTTCCAGGTATGGATTATCATTTTTCACATGGGATACTGAAAATCAAAACTCTAAGAAAGCCAATAAAATGTCCACATTCCAATAAGACTCTGCAGCAGCAGCAGAGTAGGGAACAAAAATCCCATTTTTTTCCTGACTTAATTACTCCTGAGTTTTTCATTTTAGCTGAGAATACAGCCCAAATCTATCTTTCAACCATCTTCTCCTACTTTCACACATCTTGCAAATGGCTTGGATGGAAGGGTGATTTGGGAAATATGAGCAAGAAGGATATCTAAGCAATCTAGTCTTTGGTTTCCCAGCCTCTGACTTGCAGTAAGGCTAGGTATAAAGGATTTGGAATGGACTTTTGGGAGCCAATGTCCATATCTTCTCAAAGATTACTTCTTCGGTTCTTAGACATCCATGCTCATCCTTTCCCCCTACCATTTAGACTTTAAGCCACATCAACAGCAACCAAACTGCTCTCATGGTTGCAATGGAACCAGCCCTTGTGCAAATGAGAAGTTGCAAGTTCAACTTTTCCCCAAAGAGGAGACCCCAAATTCCATCAGTTGGAACATTCATCTCTGGGGGTTGGTGCATCCTTTGATGGAGACCACTCTGAAGCATCCCCAAGCATGACTTAAATTAACAAACTGGCTTTTTATGTTTACTTGTGAATCTGTCCAAAGCCTAGGCTGCTTGTCTGGAAATGGGTGATGGACTCATAGTAAGTGAACCTCTGGAGTCACTAATGCCTACTAAAACCTGTAATGGTGGATGAAGCTGGAAAGCCTCAAAGGATAGGATAAGATCATAGCTAAGGACATCTGGATCTGATCTCAACTATAGCCTCAGGCATCTCACTCCTGGGTGGATTAACTTAATCTTATTAAGGATTAACTCAATACTTTACTTGGAGAAGTCCTTCAATAATTTAACTCTTCTTGAGTATTCCCCTCCCTTCCTGTGATAACTAAATAAATTTGGGCCACCCAGAGATGGTCTTGGTCTTAGCCCTGAGAGAATTTTGAATTCTGTGACAGGGCTTTAGTCCTCCTGGAGCCCTGAAATCATTCCATTTGCCTCTTTTTATTTTGCCTTTGCTGTACACTTATTTGGGAGATTGTGGACCTTATCAGCCTATAATAGCTGAGAGATATTATTAACCCAATGACTGGCACCGTGGAATAGGGACATACAGTTCTTGGACTGGACATTTTTAGTCTGAATGAGTAAATCTACTTAGAGTGGAAAGTGTGGGGGACAGAGAAGGCCTTCATAGGACAAAACCTTCACTAGGGACACCTGGAGAAAGAAGGAGAAGCATTCCGCAAGGAATAGGGATAATTCTTCCCACTGTGAACAAGCTGTCTTTTCTAGGGGTAAAATGGTCCAAAAAATTTCAACTGAAGATCAAAGATACATAAAGCTGCTCCAGGGTTTGACTACAGATAAGAATGACAGCAATACTTTTGGATAGCAACAGGTTTTTGTTTTTTTATGTAGGGGCCATTGATGCTTCTCCCTCCAAAACAGCTCTGCCTTCACAATGAAAAACTGAAGAGCCTGTTTGGGTAGATCAACAGCCTCTTAATAGGGAGAAACTCATCCAACTACACAAATCATTTGAAGGACAATTCCAGCTAGGACATTTAGGAAACTCAGTCCTTGGAATACTCCTGTCTTTGTTATTACAAAGAAATCAGATAAACGGAGTTATTGCAAGATTTAAGAGCTGTAAATGCTGCTTACTTCCTATGGGGAAACTGCAACCAGGATTGCCAAACCCAAGTGTAGTTCCCAGAGACTGACTCCTCACCATGGTTGATTTAAAAGACTGCTTTTTAAAACATTCCTCTTTTTCCTGCAGATAGACCACATTTTGCCTTTTCTGTACCCAGTTTAAACTTTAAGGGGCCAATGTAGGATATCCTTTATAATTACAAACTTAAAATATTACACAAACTTCTATAATTTAATTTGGCCAAAAATATATTTGAGTGCGCTCTGTTTTTATAGGCAAATTTGTGTGTGTGTGTCTTTGTTTGTCTCTCTGTCCAATCTGTAAATAGCCTTTTATTCGAGCTCAACAAATTTTTCTTCCTTTTGTATTTTTTGTATTTTTGAAATATTTGTCTATAATTTGATTTGGTTTATCAATAAATGTCATCTAAAACTGAGGATATGCTTCCACCAAGATTATCAGCTGGTCAAAATGATGTCAAAATTGGTTGTATAAATGTCATGTATATTGTTGTTTATCTATTATGACTTGAGAGTCTCTCCTAGCTCATACTTAGTGTGTTAAATACAGAGACTGCATTTTTATTGGTTATGAAAAATTAAGATAATTGAACAAAGATCCCTTAGGGTGAGGACAAACTGTGGAACAGGACTCCAATTGATGAATAAGGGAGCAGTTGCCTGGAAACATCCTTCCAGTCCTTGTTCATTAATAGGAAGCCCCAATAATCTCTATGGCCTTATGGGAGACACCCCAATAAACATTGTTCAAAATAGATTATTGTGATATATTTACATTGGTCATCATCAAAAGGATAAATTTTCTAAAAACAAGACAATAAGGTCTTTTAATTAAAAGATGCTCTGGGCACAAAACTAAATTAAGGAACAAAATAATGACAATTTGTTATTACTAATTTCATGATGTATTCATGCTTTCCAAATGCACAGTATTCCAAAATGTAAAACATGGACTTTTTATACTGATAGACATCTGCCTTTCTCTTGTGCCCCAGATATTTGTAATAAGAGGTTCATGTCAGGTCAAAATAAGGTCATCTGATAATTTTTAGCAAAAATCTATGGGATGTATATACTATGTATGTGCCACTACATTTAGAGAAACTCAGTTACTGAACAGCTCAGATAATGTTACAAACTTCTTCCATGACATCTTATTAAAGGAGGACAAATTAGGTAAAAGCTTTTATGTATTAGATAGGGATGATTAACTAAAAAGGTTATTCTATTCCAAGGTGGAGATTTAAATGTGTTTTTAAAATGTCATCATAACTGTGATGGTACATTACTACATATGGCTTTTGATCTCACATTTTCTCTGTGAAACTATGTAGCTGTTGTCCATTAACATTCTATAGGGATTTAACTAGTAGAACATCCTTAGTTGGTAAAAAAAAAACAACAGTTGTCTGCCTATACTTTCTATTTCAAGTTGCCCCTAATACAGTGTAATGTCATTTATCTTCTCTTCGGGATGTTCAACAACTGAGATCTGGAGAGCAAAAATTAGAAAGATAGATGGGCTAAGAAGATAGCCAATATTTTGGCTCTGGGCCTCTGAAGTCAATGAGGACCCAGGACATAGAGAAACTTTGCTTCATCGTCCAATAACTCAGTTGAGTCCCTGATTTTCTGATCAAGGACACTGTGGGACCACAGAGGAAAGTGATTCTACAGTGCATAGTGTGCCTAAGAAGAGCCACCAGGAAAGAAAAATCTCCCCACCTTTCAGAGAAAGCAACTTGGTCAAGCAATGGGCATGACTGATCCAGACAGCTGACACTGACAGAAGAACTGTGGGGGACTATACAGGGTTCCAAGATAAATCCTGAGGCAATTTAGCTGACGTTGGTAGACAGCAAGAAGGTAATTTGAATTAACATAGGTCTCATTTTAACTTGGTTTTAAACATCCAGCAGAAAAGTATAACCACTAGATATATAAAATAATGCCATGGTAATACTAATTCCTCCAAAAAATTGGTTATTCTTGCCTAAAGACTACCAAACTCCAAGTAACTATACAGATAAAACTGACAATAAATATACTAGATTCCTTCTTCCAGGATCCACCAAATCCACCTCATAAAGAGAATTTATAACTTTTCATAAATCACTATTATGGATGCCATCCTGGAACATGTGGCCATAGAGAGATGAGATCATCAAACCAGTGGTGAATCTGCTGCCAACAGACCTATCATGGATTCTATAATGGGTTAATTATATTAATACATTTGCACCTTTTACTCCTGTTCTTAGTTTGCTATGGGCAATGCCAAACCCAACAATGCTAGCCACGTTTCAACTGCTGCAATTACAAGTGCAAAAAAGGAGGAATTGATGGAGACCACTCTGAAGCAGCCCCTAGAAGGACTTAAATTAACCAACTGGCTTTTTGTTTACTTGTGAATCTGTCAAAGCCTAGGCCCCTTGTCTAGAAGAGGGTGATGGACTCATAGTAAGTGAAACTCTGTGAATCACTAATCCCTACTAAAACCTGTAATGGCAGATGAAGCTAGATAGCCTCAAAGGATAAGACAAGATTGCAGTTAAGAACACCTGGATCCAACCTCAATTAGATAAAGACTGTAGCCTCAGGCATCTCAACCCTGGGTGAATTAATGTAATACCTTACTTGAAGAAGTCCTTGAGTGGTTCTGCCCTTCTTGAGTATTCCCCTGCCTTCTTCTGATAATTAAATAAATATGGACCACTCAGAAAAGGTCTTAGTCTTAGATCTGAGAGAATCTCTAATTCTATGAGAGGGCTTTGGTCATCCCAGAGCCCTGAAATCATTCCATTTTCCTCTTTTTATTTAGCCTTCACTATACACTTATTTGGGATACTGCAGACCTGGTCAGCCTGCAATAACTGTAGGATATTATTAACCCAATATTCTTCTTAGTTTAACCACTATCTTGTTTTCTTATATTTTACCAAAGCTATAATGTTAGTACCCACCAACAAGCCCCATGAAAAATAGCAGAGAGAAGGGGCAGAAAGAAAACATGAGACACAACATGGAGGGAATACCTTTTTGGGGGAGAGACAAGGTCTCATTAGGTAGTTCAGGCTGGCTTTGAACTCACTATGTAACCAACGCTGGTCTCAAACTCATGGTGATCCTTGAGCCTCAGCCTCCTGAGTGCTGAGATTACAAGTGTGCACCATCATGCCTGGCTCAGAAGAAGTACTTTTTCTGTAACAATGAACAATGTCCAATTCTGTAACCGATCCTAAGGTTTGCTTTGTATTATTTATTCTGCCTTATCCAAGGCCAATTATGTGTTCTCCTTTGCCTCCAGTGGGTTAGAGTCTCTTTTCAGGAGATGAAATAAACCTGTATTAATGAAAAGTACAAAGCTTAGTGAGGTCCTTATTACATGGGTAACCATCATCCACCATTAACTGCCAGTACTTCTCAGAGCACAATAATGGAATACCTAATAGCATTACTTGGCTTATGGGATTCTCCCTTTGCCTGCAAAATTTGCCAGGAGCTCCATTTCTCCTGATAAATGACATATTTCAGTCATGTTGTAACTCCTTTTTTTCTTTTGGTCTATTTATCTAAGGACACAAGAAACCTAGAACTGCTAAAAGGAAATCTGTAGGTAGGGGGACATGGATGTTTTTGTAATGGGGAAACTATTATAACTTTGGAGACTCAGATTTCCAAGCCAGCAGAGACACAGTAGAAAAGATGATTATCAAGATTTTGTGAGTGAATTATTGGGTGGAATTTCAAGAGATGACATATTATTTTCATCCTTTGGATCTAGAACAATGTGGTCTTTCAATGGGGGAATCAGTACCCAATATGGTTACTGGTTCAGAAAAAGTAATATCAAAACAAGAAGTCTCAGCTTTACAAAAGTGTTATAGTTTTCAGGTCATGAGGCACATAGTAGAACAGGGAATCTTTCAATTGATTGCCTTCGTTCTTGTGCCTGGACCTGAGTTTCTTGTTGTCAAGCAATATTGCTTGGATACCATGAGGATGAGCAAAGCAGACCATGCTTCAGGAAGCACTATAGGGAAAGAAGGAAAAAATTTTTTGAACATTCTTACCCATCCTAGGTTTTTTTCCCCACTGAAGACAATCTTCTCTCTCCACAATGATTGAGCATAAGATTCTGATGAGTGTCAGCCTGGTCCTGCATGATATTGTTGAAGAAGGAGATTCCTAGTTGGGTAATTCTGGGGGCAATTTGGACATTCAGCAGTAGCCCAGACATGTCAGCTGAGCTGAGAGAAAGTACTCTGGGCCCATCCTTTATCTACACCCCTGCCTCTAAAGCCAACTGACTCGTAAGCCTGCTGAACAAAAAGTAGGATTGGTGGAGATGAAGCTGACTGACAGCTCCATTGATTACTCATAACTCCACTCCAGTGGAGGCCTTTGCTGAGCATTCATTTGGGACGTAATATTCTCACAATCTGGTCACTCTTTGCAATGTCCTTCTGTTTTCTTTTTCTCCAGACTTCTTTGTCAAGAAGCTGCAATTTTCTCCTTTTGAGTCACTGAACATTTGTTTAAACTATAGCAACTGCTCATGTACAAGGCCATCTCCCCCATTCCAAGCAAGGTGAACTTCAACATGTGCTATTCCAAGTTTAGTCCTGAGCATGGCTTCCTACTCTGCACTGTCTTTCTGAGTCAGCTGTGTCTGGCACTATAACTTCTCAGCGAGCCACTACCTACTTCTGAAGTCATGTTTAAACACACACATACACACACACACACACACACACACACTTTTTTTGCTCCAGTCCACTGATAGGAGCTCCTTTTGGGGTCACAGGTGTGGGCAGAGGAAAAGGTGTTGATGCGTCAAGGTAGGCACCCATGGAGTTGAAACTTTTTTTATACAGCCAATTTGTGTTTCAGGATTTTCTCTGATGAGATCCTTTATATGCTGTTCCCATATTGTATTCTGCTGGTTTTTCAGGAGCTTAGGAATGAAAAACCAGACAACATGAAGTTCAAGATAAACACCTCTATTCACTAAGTCACCTGGTGTCCTTTGGTCAGCTGTGCAGCCTCTACCAGGGCCCTATAGCAAGCCATGAACTTTTGTTTTTTTAAAGAGGAGTTACTTAAAGAATGGAGATAGTTTGTTTCAAACTCTGTGGTTTGAGATGCAATTTTTCTCTCAAAGTTTGTCTTGGGCTCTGCCTAGCATCCTAAACACCCAGAGACCCTTTGACTCACCAGGGGTCAAGTGGCACAGCTGCTTGTGTTGCAGCCTGGACCAGCTGAACCCTCCTTATATTCAGTGCCACTCACGTTATTTGTCTCTGAGGTTGATTCAGTGAATGAGTTGAGGGTCTGGACTTAAAGTATCTTAACGCTTTCACCAACCTGTCCCACTCAAGGGGATGAGAGCTAGCATAGTGTCATATTTTTCTGTTCGTAGAGTATTTACCTATAAGCCCAAGGAGCCCCTTAGACTTCAGAAACATTTGTGGAGTGGCAGACCCTTGCATTCAGTGGACTTTACCTTTGGACCACTGGCACCCATGGGTCATATTAGGGCATTTAGCTGCTTCCTGTTCATCCCATCATATTGGCATAGCACCATCACCTGGAGAAGCAGCATGGCCTCCCACACTCTGCTGAGATGTTCTGAGTCCCCGAATGAGATTAGTTTACTACGTCATCCTGTAGCAACAATTGATCCAAACGGGTCAGCCTGTCACTCATAGACTCCTATCTCTGAGAATCTGTTGCCTCTCATTGCTTCTATTCCCAATTAATGATGGCACAGAAAGCAGTAGTAGCTTGAGCTACAGTGATTAAAGCAGAGAATCAGAGGTTTTCCAAACCCTTAGAGGCCTGTAAGAATAGCTTCTGAGCAGGACTTCAAGGTGAGTTAACCAAACAACACTACAGAGCTACTTAACTGAGTTTGTGGTCAACTGTGCTGTGACCAGGAAGCAGGGAGCCAGGATGCCGGCACACAGGCGATGGCTCTGAGACCACACTGTTGCTGGCATTTTGATAATCTGCACAAGAAGCCCTAGAGCAGATGTACAGGACTCTGTACAACTGCTGCAGAAAAACACCTCACAATGCTTCCATGACAAAGAGACTGAGTGTGCCAGATATAGCATAGATTATGCTTCTCCGCATCGGTACTGCTTCCCAATGGCACCTGGGTCACCTGGGTGTCACTGCTTCCTTGAAGCCAGCCTGCACTTGGAACCCTGACTGGGAGGATGCATGCAGTCTCCAGCAGATGCCAGGGGGTGAAAAAGAGCTGAGTGAGCCAACCTGCCAGCCAGCTGAAGTAGCCATGTGACATGTTGGAAATAACAGAGCTTGCCACCTGTTAAATATGAGGAAGAAAGGGAGGGGAAGCTAGGATGTCACTGAAGAGGAACTGACTTGGGGAAAGAGTTGTTACAGGGAAGAATTGGAGATAGAAATGTGGGACTCAAAGACAAGAGAGGAGAGGGAGAGAGAGGGAAAGACAGAGAGACAGGGAGAGACAGAGACAGAGAGATACAGACTTAGACAGTAGGAGATTTGATAGAGGGACATCAGAAAGGCAGGAAAAAGCAACAACAACAACAAAAAAAATTAGAAGAAAAGAGAACCAGAAAGACAGAGGAGGGAGAAAAGATTTGGAATCCCATATTTAGCAAAGTAGCTAAGATATACTCAGCTATAGCTTTCCATAATCATCCACAAATATTGCTGCTTCCCGGTGCCATTTAATCCATGGTGCTGAACTTCTGGGCAAAGGGCGTGAGCTGCAGCAGCGACGACAGAACCACAGACCTTACAGAATAACTTTTGCATGCAGTCCCATAGAAAATGAAGCGAAGTAGGGCAAGCTGACTTTTTCCATTTTGGTTTTCAGCCATCAAGTATTCAATTTAATTGATGCATGCAGTCCAAGTAGCAGGTGAGAGCTGTCCAAGATGTTATCGACTTGGCTTATGTCAGACACTACAGTGAGTCCTTCAGGGACCATGAGATGTTAAGCTTGGTGCAGACACACCTAGAAGAGTAGTATTGTGAGCTATGGCAAAAGGCTACATTTTTAAAAAGAAAGAAGAAAATAGAGTTTAAGTTTTAAATAAAAGTTTTGGACTAAAAGGCAAGAAAAAAGTTGCATTACATGAGGGCTGATCACAACATATGAAGACTGCTTCAAAAGCACTACAGTAAAGGACACACTGCTATCAGTCTTCCTGACACAGCTCCTCCTTGCTTTGAACACAAGTATCCCATCATTCTTGGCTCTTCTGAAGCAACCCTGGAAATCCTCTTTTGTGAGTGTCTTTAGCTGTGTTCTGGCTGCCCAGTGTCATGAATTGACCCATAACATTTACCTTCCATGATCATTTCAACTTTGGGGAAGAGTCAGAATTTGCATGATGCCACATTCAGTGACGAAGGTAGTTGAGGACATACTATAATGCTTTTCTCAGACAGAAATTGCCATAACCATTTTGAATTAATTCATGGAAACATCCACAGAAAGCATAGAAAAGAACTTCCAGAACTGTTAGAAAGTGTCAGGATAGGTAAATGTGTTTGAGGTGAAGAGGATTAATGGTAATGTGTCTTTTACTGTGATAAATTTAAATTATTTATTTAAAGCTGGGCATTGTGGTGCATGCCAGTAGTTCCAGCACTTGGGAGGCTGAGCCAGGAGGATCAGTGGAATTTCAAGGCCAGCCTGAGTTACAAAGTGGGTTTGAGGCCAGCTTGAACTGCATAGTGAAACCCTGTCTCAAAAAGCCAAAAAGCTTTATTTAAATAGTCACCAAATATTTATCATACCTCATAAAATACTATAAAAAGGAATACACAGAGGAAATAGGAAAATTCCAAAGCTTCTTTTAACCATCTGGATATCAGTTTCTCATTCATAAAATGGGGACAATAGTCCATAGAGATCTGTGAGGATGAAATCTAGTATAAGTAGGGCAGTATACCTAAATCAGTACCAGGCACAAAGTAGGCACACAGCAAATGTTAAGCATTAATATTATTATCACCATTAATATCACATTTGTGTGTCATTAGCAGGACTATCACACTATAGGTTTTCAATTGTTATGTCAACCACAATTCTCACTATTTAATTGTGTATGAAAAAAGATGTGCATTTGTTTCCAATGCACTAATTATGGCTAAGAATATAGCAGCAACAGGAAAGTTAAATGCAATAGAAAATAGCAAATCTGGTTAATGAATTATTTTGAATGTTTATTTGAGGAATAGACCATAATTGTGCATCCTAACGGGATCCAATGTGACATTTCAATATATGTATACAGGATACTTTATTAAGTTTGGGTATTCTTTAAAGCAAAGATGGTGAGAACTCCAGATTACAAGAATTAAAAAAATATGGAAAGTTACATGTAGAAAAAATCAAACAAGAATCAGTCTTTACACTGTTTTGGTATATCCAGGCAGTCACCTTCAAAGACCAATTTCAAAGGGGCTGGAGATATAGCTCAGGGGTGCAACACTTGCCTGGCAAACACGAGGTTTTGAGTCCGATTTCTGCTACCCCCCCAAGATAGATTTCAGGAAGCTAAAAGGAAGCAGTTGACTTGCTCCCATAAGTGTACTATTTGGTTTTGCCTAGGTTGTGGTCTTTCAAAGGAAAATTATTATTGCTCAAATATAATGTAGGTGCATTGCTGCCCTCTACTGCCAATCAGTGATTTAACAGGCGCACAACCACCCAGGATTGTAGAAATCCCTCCAAGTGGTATTTTAATTTTGAATAGATGGTTAGACGTTGTCTATGTCAACATATCTTCAGTTATAGAAGCGAATAAATGCAGTAAGATAATGTTTAAAAAAATATTCTAAGTGAGCAGAAATTGGGTATACAGTGTACTGTATTTACACCATTTACTCCACAAGGAGTTGGACACAGTGGCGAGCACCTGTATTCTTACCATTCTTGGATGATAAGGCAGAAAATTGCAAATTAAAATCTAACCCGGGTAACTTAAACTCTATCTCACAATGAAATAAAAATTAGTAACAACAACAGTTGAGGATGTAGCTTAATGCAAAAATTTTGCATTCAATCTACAGTACAACAAACAAACAAAATAAAGAAAAAACCCCAGGATAATCTGCCTCATGAGATCTCTTTGAATCCTGGGGACTGCACACAGGGATTTCACTTTGAACTATATTGCAATCTTTTATAAAACAACTTTTGAAACAGAGTCTCCCTAAGTCATTAAGTTGCCTAATTCAATAGAGTATGGTATTATATTACATACTTCTCAATGGTCTGAGATCAAAATTCAAAACATGAAGTATGATTTACTGAGTGTGTACTGCTTTTACACCATTGTAAGATGAAAAAATAGTAAGTTTAACTATCCTAAGTAGGGGGCCATCTGTACACTAATAATATGTGAACTAAATAAGCAAGTGTAGAGGCGGAAAATATATCTGTGTGAGCACAGTATAGCACAGCACTTTTGCACTCCTCTGGGAACTTCTGCGTGCTCCCCTGGCTGGCTGGGCAGTGCAGTCAGCACACAAAGCCTTGCTAGGGAGTATGAGCAGAGTAAGTCTGGTTTGCTCAGCTTGAGACTTCCAGTTGTGGCAATGTCCCTGCTAGGACTGGAACTGGAGACTGTGGAAGTGCGAAGGGATCCCTTCTATTCCAGAGATGACTTCTTGCCATCATCTGCCCAAAAGTATGACTTATGCTAGTGGTGGCACTGCATAAAGTATTACTAAATGGGTTTAAGTGCTTGCATATATTTGCAAGCCTAGCAGGGGCTCCAGAGAATTGATTCCCACCAATATCTTACTACCAGTGCCACCACCACCAACATGTTTAGAAAATGACCCAGTTTGCTGAGCTGACGGAGGATGAAGGCGATCAATTCATTAGCATTAGATGCAGGAAGACAAGAGAGATTGTCTTTGTAATTTTGGGATCCAATAAGAAAGGAGTGGTGCTGTTACAATTTGGCTCTAAAAAGTCTCATGTTTAGAAGTGGGGCCTGGTAAGAGAAGGAAGGTCACTGGGGCTGTGACCATGAAGAGTGTATTCTCAACCTCAGATTCTTTTTGCTATCTACTTTCTGTGCCATCAGCTGAACAGCTTTCCTCTGCCACGCCTTTCCACCATGCACTTCCTGCCTTGGAGCCAGCTGACCATGGACTGCACCCTCTGAAAGTATAAACCAAAATAAAGCTCTCTTCCTTTAAGCTGTGGGTGTTGGGGATTAGCTCCACTCATGGGAAGGAGACTAATATTAATGCTAAGCTTCCCTGAGGTGCTGCTGGAATTCAAAAAGAACCAAGACTGGGAACTTACGGCCTGGTCGTCATCAGTTCACAATAAATGGCTATTGAATCAGGAAGTTCCTAGTTTGCAACATGAACATTTTGACATTGCCATAGACATCAGAAAGATTTCAGAGAACACACACACAGCAGTTACTTCCAACCACTACACAAGAGCCCTTTATGAAGCCAGAATCATGCCCAGTGCTGGACTATTTAAAGCATAGCTTGTAGAAATTTCTGTAGCTCTCTGGCAATGTTGGTGTGTTTGGTATGATGGCTCATAGTCCTGGTTCTTCCCCAGAGCAGAATGTGGAAAATGTGGGAGAGTCGACAGTCACAGAGCAGCAGCTCCAGGCAAACGTTGCCTGCACATGGTTTGCTGAGAAATTGCGTCTTAGATTCATATCCATCCTCTTAGCTTCTTGTTTTAGGGCCTCCTGAGATCTTGCTGAGGAAGAAAAGATACAGCCTTTCTTGGGGCTGGGGTTCTGCGCCCAGGTTGGTATCTGTGACATGCTTTTACAGACCTTTTGGATTTCTAGGGAATTTAACATTTCCTGGAAAACTTAAATCTGCCTTAAGAAAGTAATTAAAATGAAAAAAGCAAGAGGGCAGTATGGTTAAAGATTTGATAAGGGCTCACAGATTAGAGGGATGGCAGGATCCAGTTCTATCAGCAGAAGATAACAGAAAACACTACCACACATCCAAATAGACACAAGAGGAGAAATGAGAAGAAACTCTGTTGAGGGGGAGCCATTAAAAATGCATCTGAAACAAGCGACTGAGCAATCACTAAGGCCGTGAGGAGTCTGATAAAAGTGGCTCAGATGTGCTGTCAACGCGCTGCTTGCAGTAGAACCACACAGTAGGGAGTCTGAGATGTGAAATTCACACCCACCCACCACACACCGGTCTATGAAATCAAATCAATCGTGTGGACAGGATAACTCTTGCCTAGTAACACTTTGAGAAGGTTAAAGTGGGAAGCTTACCAGGCAGCAGGAATGACGAGAATACAAAACCAGAGGAGAAATAAGCCACTTGTGGTATAATGAGGCCGATGAAATGAAACAGAGTTATTTGTAGTTGCATGACCAAGGGTTGGGAAGATAAATGGTTTACTCAAAGGTCACAGATGAGAAGGTTATGTTTGAAATTTCAATAATCCACTGAAATCTTTTCTGTTTTTTTTTTTTTTTTGCGGTACTGGGGATCGAACTCAGGACCCTGTGCTTGCTAGGCAGGCGCTTATTCCACTGAGCTATATCCCCAGCCCAATCCACTGAAATCCATTGTCCACTAATCCACGGTTTGTTCACCTTTCCACATTTATTCTCTTGTGAAAACACAGACATGCGGAGAGCACCAAATCATGGAGTCATGGTCCCGTAGGGGCAATTTTTTCTCATCCTGTCTCACAGCCAGGGTACTACTGTGTTCTGTACCAATCCCGGCAGCTGTGCAAACTACCTCAGCCAGAACACTTCCAAGGCAGAGAAATACCTTGGACTTCTGGAGATGGCCTGTGTTAGCTCCCTGTCACTGTAGCAAATACCTGAGGTAAGTCAGTTTAAGAAGGAAAGGCTGTTGTGGCTCACAGTTTTGAGGGTTTCAGTCTGGGCTCAGTAGGCACATTGCTTTGGACTTACACTGAGGTAGCACATCACAACAGGGAATGTGTGATGGAGTGAATCTGCTCACCTCACGTCCAAAGAGCAGAAGAGCAACAGAAGGGGCTAGATTCCTACTACCTGCTTTGAAAGCTGTCCATCAGTGACCTCAGGGCGTCCTCCCAGCATGCCCCACCTCTGAATGGCTCTATCACCTTCTAATAACACCAAGGTGGAGCCAAGCTTTGAAGACACGGGCCCTTGGGGGACATTCAGGTCCAAGCTACCGCACAGTTTAATCCATCACGGTATGAACTGGAACGAGATTATTTATGTTGAGCTAACACCTGTGCCCTTCTGTCTGGCTCTCCTAGCTCTGTCTTCTAGTTGCGTATGTAGCCAGTTACTTCCTTGTTCAAATAGGTCTTCCAAGTTCTCAAACACCACTCATTAATCGATGACCCATCATGCGCCAAGTGAGGAAGAGAGCGTTATGCCCACCCCAGGCCCTCTCTTTCATCTTCTGGGCATTCTTGATTCTTCTATATCATTTTATTTTCATTCTTTTCTGGGATATCTCTAGCCTGTTAACTTATAGATCCCCCTCCTCCTTCCTGAATCCTCCCAGTCATTTCTTTAAGGAGATAAAACTATTAGAATCTTAGCAAAAGTATTTACTGTGCATGTTAAGGAATATAAGTTAGTTTTGATATCTATATCAATTCTAATAATATTCATAACATCATTAGAAAGTAAGATTTTGTCCAGTATCACACAAAAGTCTCCAAATTGTGTGGAAGTGATTCCTGGAGCTCTGTTAGATGATCAGTTTAAATGGGAATCCCATATATATGCCCTCATCCCAGCTTCAAACACACGTAAGATAGTGATGTTTCTTCTTATCACCATCATCCCTAGTACTTACGGAGTGTTTCTGAGTGAGCCAGACTTACAGCAACAGCAACTTTATGACTTAGCTACCACCATCATTTCTACTTTTCTAATGAGGAGCTTGAACCCCAGCGTGTGATGGACTTTGCCCAAGGAACAATGCGCCAAGTCAGGAAGTCTGCTCTCATGAATTACAGTAGCAAAGCTGTTGATTATCATCCACGCTAGTGCAGCCTGCATTTCCCAGCAATCAACTGATAAGTGAGTTGAAATTTGGGGCCCCCTTTCAACACATGCCATATTTCAAGCCCACCTCAGCTTTGGATTTTTCTATCAAGATTCCCTTGTGGTGATTTTTGCAGATTTAGATTCTTTTAACAGTAACACCTCTGGTACCAGTAGAACCTCAATACATATCTAGTGAATGATTTAATTAGTCGTGCTGGCCCTTATGTTTTTGTGTCCTGGTAAGATCAGATGTTTCTGAGTCGTGCAGTGGGAGTGGAGGAGGACAGGGCAAAAGCGATGTGTCACCGTGTGCCCTGCACAATGCAGCCCGTCTGTCACAAGACTGCTGCAGTGACGCTGCCTCAAAGCCCTGTGCACAGCTGGCCTTTTCCGCCTGGCTTGGAACAGCCACATCGCTTCCTTCTTCTTCTCCAGGAGGGAACTGAGTCTCTCTTTTTTGTCACTGCTTTCATAGAGGGCCCTGAACACTAGTGGCTACGGGGCTCGCTTTGAGGCCATGACTTTCTCCAGGAGGAACTGGGCCAACGGTACCCAGCAGGCTAGGTGGTGGGTGTAGTCCCACACTTACAGCGCTGTGCTCAGCTTTCACGCTGAGTTGGATCCCTAGGCTGACTCCTTCTCTCTCTCCCTTCTCTTCCTCCTCTGCTTCTCTCACTTTTAGAGCTTGCTCTCCTCTCCAACTCGCCCTCCTAGGGACTTTTTGCGCTAGCCATCTTTCCCATCAGTGGGGTAAAATACCTGACACCCACAGCTTATGGGAGAGGATGGTTCATTCTGGCTCTCGGTTTCAGAGACTATGGTCCATGGTCAACTGGCTCTGAGGCAGGGGCATCACAGTGGAAGGGTGTGGTGAGGAGGGCTGCTCACCGCGTGGCAGCTGGAAGCAGACGGAGTGAAGCAGGCTGAGAGGAAGGGGCTTGGGGCAAGCATACGTCCTTCCAAGGGACTCCTTGTTATGCCTGGGTCTAGATGTCTCCCCAGAGCCTCCTGCTGTCATAGCGGAGCTTTTTCAGACGTGAATGAGTCTAGAGTGTGTGATGCACCGCCCTAATCCCAGTAGCCTGGATGTAATATAAGGGACAGAAAGAGGCTGGTCTCTGCCCTTGCTTGTTTTTGCTGTTTCTGCTTGCTTTTTCTATTTGCCACGAAGTGCTTCACTTCTGTGATGGCCCTGTGCCAAGCTACCCTATCTTGGAGTCAGCCAGTTATGGACTCAAACATCTACAAATGGTGAGCTAGGTTAACGTTTCCTCCTTTAACTTTGGGTACCAAGTATTTTGTCTTAGCAGTGAGAAAAGTAACTCAGACACATCCCTAGTGACCAGCCTCCTCCAGCCAGCCCTGTCTCTGATCAGCACTTTCTGCTGGGAATTCTTTGTTGGATGAATGCATAGATGGGTTTAATGCCCCCAAGACCTACTGACCTGCAGAAAAGCTCCATCTTTGAACACATGAGCTTTTGGGGGGGAGGGATTTTCAATTCAAACCATAACACCTGCTCTCAGCCTGTTCACTGGCTTCTCTCCGTGCACCAGGACCAGCATGCACACTCCTCCGAAGCTCCTGGGTTCCCCCGTTCGCTGTTTTGGGCACCACACATTGATGATGATGTCTGGAGTGACCGCCCTCCACTAACTGTGTTGGTTGGGGGAGTCAAAGCAATGCTGCTACTTCTCTAGTTTCTGGGTATTTAAGGCAGATCCCTGGGGGCCGTTTCAATTTAAGCTGCTGTAGTACAGTCCCATGAACTTGGTGGCTCAGAAGCAACACACATTTATTTCTCATGGTCTGGACACTGAAGTCTGAGATCAGGGTGCCACCATGGCCACTTCTGGTGAGGATTCTCTTCTGGGCTACAGCCTGCCATTTCATTCTGTCCTCATGTGGCAGAAAGGGGGCTAGAGCTCTCTGGTGTCCCTTTTGTAGGAAACTCACCCTTATAATTGCCCCTAAAAGGCCATACCCCTGTATGCCACCATACTGGGGGTTGCCATTTCAACAGAGGAAGTTTGAAGGGGATGCAGATGTTCAGCCTATTGCAGAATAGAAACCTGGAGTCAAGTACTACATTTGCATACATAAATCAAGGGTTGATCTAATGAGGAGGCCATTCCTTTACTAGAAGTGTAATAAAACTTTCAGGAGGGTCTCTAACATAGCCCTGTGAGGAAAATGTACCCTGGGATGAGCACCCCTCACCTGCTTGTTGTAGTTTTGCTTTGAAGACTTTTGTACATTGTTCATATTGGATGGCACTTCCCCACAGGTGATTTAGAGCAGAACAATTCCTTATGTGGGTTGGGGCATCATGGAGCAGCCTCTGTCCATGAGTAAATGTCCAGTAAACTAAACTCAGAAGCAACTGCAGCTCTTGCCGATGCTCAAGAATTTCATTTGTTCCTCTTTATATTGTCACTTAATTTCTATACAATTTTGGCTTTTTCCAGGAAAGGGGAAGAGGTGATCTTAAACTCAGAACTTGACAAGGATTCTTGATTCCCAAGGTAGGACTGTAGGCGCTTTCTTCTCATAAGAGGCTCCAGATCCTTTGAGAAACTGTTAGAATTCTGGAAATTGTGAATGGTGGTCAGTGTGTCTGGACTTCTCTGATAAATGGCTCTCAGGTGAAGATCAATGCTGGGCCTGCTGACCTCTAGTGGACTTTGGCCCTGCAAAGACTGGACCTCACTCTCCAGGGATTCCGCTCCAGAGATGGCAAAGAGATGTGCATAGGATCAGAAGGTGTAGACCCCTTGGGAAGCTCTGTAACCAGTTATATGGAAACTTGGCACA
Source organism: Dinomys branickii (assembly GCA_004027595.1). Lineage (NCBI taxonomy): Eukaryota > Metazoa > Chordata > Mammalia > Rodentia > Dinomyidae > Dinomys > Dinomys branickii. The sequence continues at coordinate 31,183 of PVLD010009432.1, read as the reverse complement.
AACTTGAGACATGAGAGAAACTGTCAAAGGTAGAGCTGGGATTTGTTTTAAACAGCAAAAGAACAACTCCTATATATTTTGTCAGGAAGTTGGGGTAATATTTTGCCTGCAACTGGAAGTGAAGAGCCAGGTGGGTAGCACAGCAGCCTGCAGAAGCACAGGGGTGTGAAGAGAGGGAGCAGTGATGAGCGCCTCTGGTTTGACAGAGTGGGAGATGGAGATGGGATTAGTGGTGAAGCAAGGAGTAAAACTGAGGCCCTCATTCTTAACAAAATAAAAATAGACCCAAACAGATCTGCAATTCCACTCACATCCTGGGACATTCTGAATCCTGGCTTGGCCTGCAGGAAACAGGCTACTTTTTATTTTCTAAGAATTTCAAACTTAAAGGAGAAGTTGCAAGAGTCGCAGGTACAACTCCTCAAAAAGAATCTCTCACCTGGATTCAACCTTGTGTTCATTAGCTTTAATTTTTTTATTGATCCAGCTGTCAAACTACACGCACATCTGTACTCAGGCAGCTACGTTTCTTCAAACCCATGAGAAATGATTAGCCATCACGCCCCTTTTATTTAAAAATAAATCACTGTGTCTCTCCTAATATAAAGGACATCCATTTACATAAACACAGTACAGCAATCAAAATCAAGCAACTGCCACAAGCCCTACTCAGATTCCATTCATTGTCTAATGGTGACTTTATAGCTAATTATTTCTGGTCTGGGACACAGGACCACCTAGTGCCTTTAGCTGGTTCATCTGCTCACTCTCTTCAGTGATTTCTTCTTTGACTTTGAAAGTTATTTTGTACAGTTTCTTCGGGTTAGTTTGCTCCGGCTTGTGAGAGACAAGACAGTTTTTATGTGTAGCACATTTCTGTTAGGTTTAACTGTGTCACTTAGTCGCAAGGGCGTTCCTCCTCAAAGGATCTTTCCAGTTTGCGAGTACATCAAGGAGAAAAGCTCAGTTGGTCGCTTGCCTGTCTGGCAAGTCTCAAATACTTGCTATTTTCTCCTTTTCCTCTTTAATTTTTTCTCTTTTAAAGAAACGCAGGGTCTTGGTTCACCATCTTTGTCAAAGCTAGTAATTCAACAGCCTTTTAAAAAATTTCCTTTATTTCAACCTCCTCTTTGAAAACTGTATGAAGTTTTCATTGACAACAGCGACCTGATTTTTCTCTTACATTACATTTTAAAAGGTGAAGTAAAATAAGCGAGTCGATTTAGGAAAATTTAAAGAACTTCAAGGAGACTCACCCAGGGGGACGCCGCGGCCCGCTCCGCCCCTCTCCCCCTACCCGCCGGCAGCAAGCGCTGAGAAGTCGACTGCGCACGCGCAGAGGCGACCCGCTGCTGTTTGGCGGTTTCTATGGCTACTACTTCCAGCTGCCTGAGACCCAAGAAGCAGAAAATGAAGCTCAAGAGCCTCTTGCTGCGGTATTACCCGCCAGGTACCGGCTCCCTACACCTGCACCGGGGCACTGACCTCAGAGTGGGAGGGCGCGGGGAGCCTGGGGGCGCCGGGGCCCTCTGAGTGACTGTAGAGGGGGAAGAGGCTTTTCCCAGCCCTGGGCGCCCAAGCGAGATCCTGGACGGACTCTGTACCTCAAAACTTTTGAAGTAACTGTTTCAGGCAGTCTTTGCACTTTTAAGTCTAAGGTTTCCTGGTTCCTCAGGAATGAAGTCAAGGGGCGGGAGAGGTGTTTGATGATGTCCTGAGAAACTGATTTCTGAAAGTAGAGACAACAGCAGGACGACAGTGCTTTTCATTTTAAATGCACCAGTGTAGTAATCAAGTCAAGGTGCAAGGAGGAGGACAAGAAAATTAACACTCAGCAAAGCATCTTACTTTAGTGGTTACTAGGGTGAACTCAGGGCCTTGGGCATGCTTGGAAGCAAAGCTTCTCCTCCCAGGCTCCTCCATATGACTTGTCCAGAGCCTACTGCTTGTCAGCTGTGTGTTCCTTGTGGTAGGATCTTAGAGAAGGTCGTAGTCCTTGACATCAATGAATTAATTATAAAATAAATCCATCAAGTGCTATAGTTTTAGAGTAGGATATACTCTCTGGTCCTCTTGTTCTATGGGTGAGGACCTGGTCACCTTTTGAGTGTAACTGAAGACCACAGACAGCCTGGCTTGTTAGGGACAAACTAGTAGCAGAACTCTTAGCTTCGGATTCAGATCTCATATTTAAAATAAAAAATGGCCCGCCACCCATCCCTAAGACATGGGACTTTTATCTAGAACATGTAGAGAATTAAAAAATATCAGGCCCCCAAAATTAGAGGACTCAATCAAAAAATGGGCGTCTGAGATGAATACACATTTTTAACATGAAGAAATACAAATGGCAAGTATATACAGGAAAAAATGTTCAGCGTCATTGGTCATTTGAGACATGCAAATTAAAACAACACTGAGGAAGGACTGAAAGTATCACACCACAGTTATACATGTGCACCTATGTTTATAGCAGTACAATTTGTAATAGCTAAACCTTGGAAATAACCCACATGCCCATCAACCGAGGAATGGATAAAAAAGACATGGTATTTTTATACAATGGTGTATTACTCAGCTATAAAGAAAGATAAACTTGAGGCTTTTCTAGGTAAATGGATGCAACAAGAGACCATACTCATAAGTGAAATAAATCAGACCCACATGTGTAGACATTGTATTGTCTTCTTCATGTAAGGACATAAAAGAGTAAATAAAATCTGAAAGGTACAATAGAAATTGTGAAAGGGAAAGAAACTGTTCAAGAGGAAAGAACAACTGGGATGAGGGAAAAGAGAAAAAGAAGGAAAGGGGTATATAATATAACATAATATAAATATATATATATATACACACACCCTTCTTGTGTGTGTGTGTGTATATATATATATATATATATATATATATATATATGCACAAGATAGCCAAGATAATTGTACTACTAATTGCTATGGGTTTATTGAAAGGAACAATTAATGTTTAATTGTTTGATCACTCTTACATGCATCTGGTTATCTGAGTAATTACTTTGAAGATAACAATATGTAATACAATAACCATTGTTAATTCCTAACACCTTGTTTTGAAATTTTGTGTCATTTTTATTGTTTTATGTTGTTTTGTTTATGTCTTTGTTTTTGTTATTTTAAAATTTTTTTCTCTTTAAAACAAACAAACAAAAAAAGCCTTCCAAACTGCACGGAACAGCAGACTCAAATACACTTGCCTAGTGGGAGGCTTAGATAAGAAGTGGCGTAAAGATTTCAGACAAGGGTGAGACCACTTTGAGATAATTTTGTGAGACATGGGACTTGAAGAGTTGAAGAATAAATATTTCACTTTTCCCAGTGTCTTCGTTCCTTTTTTATCATTGCTGAGACAAAATAAGGAAGGAAAGGTTTATTTAGCTTACAATTTGTGGAGGTTTCAGTCCATACTTGGCTGGCTCCAAGGTAGAGTGACACATGGCAGAGGGCAAAAGTTCAAGGCAGCAGAGCACAGCAAAAGCAGCAAGAGCAAAAGGGAGGAGCAGTAGCCAGCAGCCTCTTTCCCTCCCTTACACTGTATGTAAATTATCCACTCCAGAGCAGCTGTAGCTCTCACACCCATGATCCCAACAATGGGCTATGAATAAATCATAGACTGTAGAAGCCCACCCCATGGCTGAATGATGCGTAGGGGGACACCCATACACAAACCATAACACCCAGCAACACAGCTAGCTGTATAATTAACATCTTGACCACAATGTGTAAAAGACAGAGATCTCACAGTTCTTTTTTCCTCTGATCCCATCGCCATTGTATTGGTGTTTACTTCCCAGCATGCTCCTTTCAAGACTAACAGTCTGTACCCTGTGAGTAGATGGCATCCTCACCTGCCCCGTTTCTCTGGGCAGAAACCTTGGAGGTCGTCCTGTATTTCTCCCTTCTATCCCCTCACTGACCTCTGCATTCTCTTATCCATTGCATCAGCACGTTCTGTTAGCTGTACTTCCAACATATTCTGTGAATCCATCACATTACCCCTCTTTCCGCAGCTCAGTTTTCCTGCTTCAGCATCCCTTCCAGCTACCAACACAGTCCTGCCCTCCATTTTGGAAGCCATTTCCTTTTGCCAGGCTACTCACCTGAGTGCACCCTCATTCCCTACAGTCTGTCCGTCCGTGGAATCTGAATTATGCAGCTCTGATAGTCTCCTGTTAGGTTTAGTAAAATCTGATCTGCAGGATTTTTTTTTTTTTCTTTTTCAGACAGGGTTTCACTATGCAGTTCAGGCTGGCTTTGAACACTCTTTGTAGCCCATGGTGGCCTTGAACTTGCTGTTATCCTCCTGCCTCAGCCTTCTGAGTGCTGGGATTGTAAGTGTACACCACCATGCCCAGCTCATTTGCCAAATCATCTGATTTGGCTCAGCCTGCTGTATAGAATCTCCTCCTCTACCCTCTCTGGATTTAAGAATTTTTCACAGCCCTTTTTAAGACTTAAAGGAGAGCTCCTTTGAGAACAGATGAAATTGCCCAGGAAATGAGAGCAGACTCATTCTTTTCCTGTACCCCGTTTTCCCCAGACCTGGGAATGGCTGACTTCTCTCTATCAGGTTTTGGTCCCTGTAAGCAAGCCAGAGATACCTCCGAAGTATCCTTCACTGATCTTCTAGTTCTCCATTGTTCATATTTATTCTATCCACCATAACCTGCTCTCTGCTGTGTACATGCTGAGAGCTCACCTCCGTCCCACAGAATGTAAGCTCCATGAGAACAAAGCAGTCAGTGTTCTTTTGTTCACTGCTGCGTTCTTGACTCTTAGAAAATGTCCTGGAGTGTAGGAGGTGCTCAGTGTTTGTTGAGTGAATGTGTGCAATGTAGGTTATGAAAGAAGTCAGTTCAGGTATGGAAACTGTTGTAAATAGGTGTTTAAAATCTCAAGGGACTGTGATTGTGTCTCCCTGGAAGAATGGGCCTGGACCGCGACCTTCTCCAACATGAAGCTAACATTTGACAGACGAGAGGGAGACATTCATTTTTTTCTCGTTAGCGTTCCAATGAAAGTAAGAAAAAGCTATAGATAGAAGGCCTCAGCCTACAAGAAATTACTTGAAGATTAACGGCCACTGTACCTATTGTATGCTTTTGGCTATGCTTGGCTATGCCAGTGGGGGTTTCCGTGAATAAAGCAATGAGGGAATGGCAGGCCCTCATCCCTTTGTTGTGGAATGTAGGTTGGAATGTGGCCTCTGAGATTAGAATATTTGACTCTTGCCATATGGTTTTTCCATTGAGCAATTTGTCTCAATCCACGAGGCTGTCAGTCACCTTGCAGTTTGCTGACCTTTTCCAGCTACTGACTCATTGGCCTCTTTCTCCGCAGAGTAAACCTCCTTGAAGGAATTCTTCCCACAATTTCTCTCTTCTTACCAGAGTTAAAGTTCACTCCTCATGTTTTCATTTTACTGCTCCCCTGAAACTCCCTGTTCAAGGTTCCCCATGACTTTCATATGGCTGGGTCTACTGGTCATGTCATGGTCTTTATCTCTCTTGACCTAATGGCAGCATTTGAGCCATTTGAGCATAAACACCTGAGTTCCTTTGTCTTCTCCTCTTGTCTTCCTTTCTGCCTCTGTGCCACTCTTTCTTCATACATCGTTTTGGTTCTTCTTCTCTCTGATTTCTTAGTGTGGGAGTGTCTGAGACCTTTGACCTTAGACTTCTGTTTTCTAGCTGGAAATTTCTTCTGTTCTCAAGGCTGAAAAACTTCCCTGAGAAGTTCAGAGTACCTGCCATTCTGCTCAGCCCCTGTACTTGTGCCTTCAGTGTGCATCTTGTATGGGCTGGGCTACCCATCCTCTGTGCTCTTCCCGTCTCAGTTAACAGCAGTTCATTTCTTCACTCGTTCAGGCCAAAATGGTGGACACACCCTTGCCTTCTCTCTCTCACGTTCCACATCTGCTCCCAAGACAAATCCCGTTAGTCTGCATTCAAAATATGCATAGATCCCAACAATATCTTCTCTCTTGGCCATGACCATTCTTTGTTGCTGAAGCGTCCACCTTTCTCCCTCTTCAGTTTGATTTCAGTACAGCAGCGGGAATACTCCTTGAAGATAAATCTGACCATATGGCTCTGCTGAAGGCCTCCCAAGGCTTTTTATGTCAATGAAAATAAAAGGCCAGGGTCTCCAGGGCGCTCCAGAACTTACCCTTTTGTGTCTCTGACTCCACCATTTCCTAGGTGCCCCTCTGTCCTCTCTACTTCTCTGGGGCCAAGTGTGTCCCCACAAAGTTCTCTGTAGTTCTTGTTCTTTCTACTTGGAATAATCATCCCATATTAATAATGTTCACTAGCAAAAAAAAAAAAAAAAGTCCACTGGCTATGGGCATTTGCATAACTAGGGCCCTTACCTTTTCTTCTTTAGCTCTTTTCTCAAAGTGATCAAAATGAAGACTTAGATGACCTTCCTCTCTAAAACTGCCTTTTTCTCAAAATGTTTCACAGTTTTCTTCCCTGGTTTGTCTTTTCTCCTTAGGACTATCTCATTCCAACCTACTGTAATCACTGACCATTTTTTTCTTACTCTTTCCTACTGACAGAAGAGCTCTTCAAAGGCAGGGGCTTGCTGATCGCATTTCCTACAGTATCTCTAGCACCTCCAGCAGAGCTTGGTGCATAAATTAGGCCCTCGTGTATTTGTTAAATAAACATATTTGATGAGATGGGGTATGTTAGATATGATGTTTGTAACTCTCTGGAAATGTGAACAGGTCTGAGAAATGATCTGCATTGCTCTGAAAGTCCACAATTCTAGTGGCAATTACAGATTCAAGCAAAGCTTCAGATTTGCAACTAGTACCTTCATGATCACCTTATAATGAGATCGTATTACTTAGAATACTCAGATACTTAATTTCTGAATTCCAATCTTTGGTGAGCAAAGATTAAGCAAGTTTCTTACATGCTGCTGGATAGCATGTGGGTGTTTCAATAACATTATCAAGTAGGAAAATAAAATCACTCACCAGTGAATCATTGTCACTCTGCATATAGAGCAATTTTGTTTCATCTTCTAATCCTCTGATTTCAGTCCTCCCACCTTTGGTGAGAGGCATAAAATCGGGAACATTCTCTGTTAGCACCCATTGAATTTGTCCTAGAACACTAAATGTATGCAGCAGGGGGGTGGCCAACCAGCCAAGGCAAATTCCCTCTCTGTCTCAGTCACAATCATTAATCTATCACTTTTTGGTTTTGTCAAGAGTAAGTGCCAACTACATGCTTTTCAACTGATGCAGTTAACCTTTGCTTTTTATATCTTAACTGGTTAATATTCTGAGCACTTCAAATATTTCTGTTCATATTTCTTTTGAATCATTGTTTTTTAATACATTGCCAAATTTTGAGGGTAGAGGCTCCTTACCCAAAGCTTTTTGGGAAATAATACTTACTGCATGTAATTTATAACTGAGAGAAGATCAAGAACATCAAGATGCTATGGAATTAATTACTGAGGGAGGACTGTGTCCGTATCTTCATCTATTTTTTGTTTATATTCTGTGCAGCATATTCATAGCCTTTTGCTCATACTGGAGCTCAGAGATGAAGGCAAACATACTGCCTTGATGTTTTGTCATGGTGACACAGTTAAATGTCCATGTTTCAGATTTTGCACTTTATTTTCTAGATCAATTTACATAGCAACTCACAATTTTTACTAGTTAGCCTAAAGACTTTGAGCACAATGCATGTTGGTGGAAATAAGATAGAGTTGAATAGGAAAAGTAGTCTTCTGTTAACTTGTTTGCTAAAAGTTGTAATGCTTTTCCTTAGGACATCAGATTAGGCCATGTGAGTTGTCAAATGTTATTTTTAAAAAATATTTCTCAGAGTTGCAGATTATTATTATTTACTGATTGCTTATATCATTTATTTACCCAGATATTTATTGAGTTCTTACTTTCCTCAAGAATAAGTAGTGCATACTAAGTACTTTTCTATATACTGTGAAACACTTATAAGAAAAGGAAATGATTCTTGGTAGCAGTGGCTCCAATCTATGCAGATTTTGTAATATTTAACATTATATTTTATTTGGATTAAATACCTTGAGGTGATTTTGTTCCTTAAGAGTTTATATTTTAATAATGTTGGGCTCTATAATTTTTTCTGTTTTCATTTCCTTATTTAAAATTTTTTTCTGTTTTTTCAAGACAAAGTCTTGTTATGTAGTTTAGGCTGGCCTTGAACTTACTATGTAGCGTAGGTTGGCCTTGAGCTTGTGGCAGTCCTGCAGCCTCAGCCTCCCGAGTGCTGACACCACCATGCCCAGGTTTATTATTTTTAACATTTTAATTACTAAGGGAATATTTGTGTATGAACAAATCTTACAAAATACATAAAAGATTAAGATCACATTTATCATCTTCAAACTGTGATATCCCTTTGGAAAAAGCACCTATTATACCAGCCAAGAATTGTGAGAACTTCTGTTTATTTGCTTAGGAATGTCAAGTATTATTAGTTTTATAATCTTTACTAATATGTTGGCTACAAATTATGCCTTTTACTTTGTACTTTTTCACATTAATCAAGTGTTTTATTTCATGTATCTGCTGATCACTGTTCTTGTTTTCACATTGACTATGGTATTTGGGCCTTTTGTTCAGGTTTCTTTTAGAATCAGCTTTAGACTTATTCCTTCATATTAAGTTCTCTAATCTTCATGTTTATGGTAGAAATATTTTTGTTGGTCATCATTTGTCTCTAACTTTGTGGTATCTCTTATTGTGTAGAAGTTTAAAATTTATTCCCGAAAAATATGCCAACTTTTAATTTTTATCTGTTGCTTAAAAAGATGGTTATGAACACTAAAATATGACCATGTTCTGTTATGTGGACTATTTCGTATTTTATTTTCAATATTAAAATCTCTCATACAACTGGATATATTCTGTACATTATGTGGATAAAAATCTGTTTTGAATTATTTTTCAAAAAGTATAATGATTATTATAACATTAAGTATTTATCAATCCATTCTTTCTCCATTAATTTGAAATGGTAACTTCACCTTATTTTAAAATTTTCATAAAGAGATATTTCTATTTTGTTGATCTGATTTTGTATCAGAACCAACCATACCTTATTATTTTATAGGCCATTATAATATCTGGCAGAATAAAATTTTAACTTCCAAGCAACAAACTCTTATTTCAATTTCATAAATTAATGTTACATTTTTACTGTACTGAACTTTCTCCTGCAGAAATGCTTCTCCTTATTTGTCATAATTTTCTTTTATAGCCAGGAGTTAAGCTAGGTTTTGTACATTTTCATTAATTTATATTTAGTTATCAATTTTTTTACAATTGTAATGTCATATTAGTATAAATTGCATCTTCACTTGTTGATGTATCTGCTTTTTATCTACTTCCAATTTCAGATGTAAGCCGTGTTTATTTCTACAACTCAGCACACATAAATAGGTTTTTAAAATGTAATATCTATATTTTTCTGAAAAGGTCAATGTGGCAAAAGCTGTTTTTTTTTTGTTTTTTTTTTTTTACTCTAAGAAAATAAGAATAGAGTTTTTAGGGGATGGCTCTGCACAGAATCTTTTCTGTTTTTTGTAAGTTTGTTTCTTAGACTACAGAATTACAGTTTGGCTTCAGGTGTTTTGTACAAAAGAATTACTTTTCAGGGAGGAGCACCCAAAACAAAACTACACCAAGCTAACCTCTGAACTCCAGCTGTTTGCCTGGTGTGCGCTGGTATGTTGGGCACGTTCTTGAGTCATTAAAACCATTTTGAATGATTTTTCTGCCTAAAATATTTTCCATTACACAACAACGGTCTGGCTTACCTGTGTAGGTTCTGCTGAATCAGCACGGAGACTCTCATCAGTGGCTCGGACCACTGACGGGTTCATAACTGACTGTGCTGTTGGAAGGTGTGGTCTGAGCAGAAGCCTATTGAGGTGAATTCTAAGATTGTACCTGCATAGCCGACTGAGTGACAGGGTCTGCTACTGACAGAGGATCTCTGGGGGAGAAGCAGGATTGGAGTAGAAGATCCTGAACATGTTGGAGGTGAAGGCAAATCACCTACATGTCTGGAACTCAGAACAGATCTAGGCTGGAGAGTTACAATTAGGCTGTATTGATGGTAATTAAAGCTGTGGACATAGATAACTTTCAATAGGAAGAGACTATCAAGTGAGAAGAAAATAATTCCTGGACCTGGATCCTAGGAGCCATCAGCATTTATCAGAATGAAGAGTCACAAAGTTGCTGGAGAAGAGGAGGGAGAGATTTCACAAAGGCTGTATTTGAGGAAGAGGGCTAGTGGCTATGTTGATTGCTACTGAAAGACCAGGTGTGTATAAGAAATGTATCTTATACATTGCTGGCACAATATTCTAGACACCCACAACTTACAGGAGAAGAAGTTTCTTTTGCCTCAGGGTTTAGTCTGTGGTCGACTGGCTCAAAGGCAGAAACTCATAGCAGAAAGGCCATGGCGGAGGAAAGGTGCTGAACACCTGGCATCCCGGATGTAGAGAGCAAAGGGCTGCCACAGGGGCGGGGCACACTTTTCTGGTCACAGCCCAGTGACTTGCCTTTTCTGATCAGACCATACCTCCCATTAGCATGGTCGGCTACGAACTCCTTGACATGATCCATCACTTTCCACACACTTGGGACTTTGGGGGACATCGTAGCTCTGAACCACAACAGAGAATGCCAGTTGAACCAACCAGTGCAGGGACACATCCAATCCCATTCTACAGTTCATGGAAATAGGGGATTTATAGATAGGGTTTCTTCCCTCATTGAAGTTACAGCCTCACCTGGGATAGATGGCAAAAGGGCATTTAAATGATACAAAGTGACTGTGTGACCTATGTCTGAGTAAGTTTTTAATTAATAACTGGGAAATAAGCAATGATTATTTAGACTTTCAAATGCCAAGTACTTTGTATATGCATTATATAACCTCAATCTTCAAACTGCAAGTATGATCTGTAGATATCAAAACTGATCTCTAGAGATTATTTGCTTGTGTCATGATAAAAGTAAGAGATTATACATTTTGGTCCTTATTTACACTGTCAGTTTCTCACAGTAGAGAAAAAATGGGATATTCACACATATGTGTCCATTTATCTAGAAATGTGGAAGTTTATCTTTCTTTATGGCTGAGTAGTACTCCACTGTATTAAAAAAAATCTTATCCATTCATTGCTTGATGGACATTTGGGCTCTTTCCAAGATTTAGCTATTACAAACTGTGTCACTATGAATATGAGTGTGCATACATTGCTGTGGTATGATGCTTTTAATTCTTTCAGGAAGATACCAAGAAGGGGAATAGAATAGAACCTCTAGTTTCAACGGAGTTTGAATGGAATCTGTAGTTCTAGTTTTGTGAGGAACCTCCACACTGATTTCCACAGTGGTTGCCCCAGTCTTTATTCCCGCCAACAGTGAAGAAGTGTTCCTTTTTTTCCCACTGCTCTATCAGGGTTTATTATTGGCTGATTTCTTGATAATCACCATTCTTTCCAGGGTGAGTGGGAATCTCAGCACTGTTTTAATTTGTATCTCTCAAATGACCAGGGGTGGTGAACATTTATTTATATATTTATTTGCCATTTGTATTTCTTTTGAGAAGTGTCTTCATTTCAGATACTCATTTTTGGATTGGGTCTTTAAATTTGGGGGAGTCTGACTCTTGGAGTTCTTTATATATATAGATGTTAGTTCTTTATGTATTCTAGATGTTACTTCTTTGTCTGAGGAACAGAAGACAAAAATATTTTCTGACTCAGTGGGTTGTCTCTTTACTCTATATTGTGAAATAATAAGAAAATGTTCAAATGGGAAGGTTAACTAGGGAAGGGGGAGAAGGAAAGGAAGGAAGAAAAAGAAAAAATGAGAAAAGAAGGAAAAATGCAAATAAAGCTTTTGTAAATAAAGAGGGGAAGTAGGGTTGATGGAAGGGGACAGGAATGAACCAAAGAAGAATCAATATATACAATGTAGAGGAACAAATTCCCTCTGATCAATGTGATTATTGTGTATATCTAAAATGTATCAATAAACTTAACTAATTAAAATACTAAAAATTATGCACAAAACCAAGAGATCAGATTGAAACTCAAACTTGGATCTCTCTGACGCCAAGTACAGGCTTTTTTTACTCTGCCACATTCTATAGCAATGATCTAGGCTTTGAAAAGTAAGTATGGGGATTTGATAGCATTTGATCTGAAATGCTTGCTGTTGGAATCGTAGGTGCTACATCAAATTATGGTCCATAGCAATGATTCTTAAAGTGTAGGGCTGCCCTGAGGCCTTTGGACCCAGTCAGTGGTGACTCAAGGTCAAACCTGTCTTTATAATAGCAATAAAGTGTTACTTGGTTTTGCACCTTATTGACATTTGCATTGATGGTTCAAAAGGAATGAACGGTCAAAGTGCCTGGCCTTACTACAAGTCAAGGTAGTGTTACCAGCTCTGATAATGGGCACTTTATTCTGCATCGCCACATCCTTAATGCACTGAGCATCCTTTGAATATTCTAGGGGAGGTGGGAAGCACTCATAAAGCACTTCTGAGCAGCGAAGCATCGCAGTTGTCTTATGAAAAACACTGGTGTGGTTGTGTGTGTTGTTGAACGGGCTAGCTGGCTTCTCACAGAAGACCAGTTTTCCTTGACACACTGACAGATAAATGGGATTTTTCAGATTTGGGCATTTGGCAAACATTTTCTTAAAAATGAACAAAGTGAGCCAGAAAGATTTAAGTCAAGCTGTCAGCATTTCTTGCCAGTGATGAAAAATTGAAATTTCAATCAAAAAGCAGAACTTTGGAACACTTAAATCTGCACTGTGGTCTTGACAGCTTGTCAACAGTAGAAGAGTTTTCTGATGACACAGCTTGGCACTGATATTAACAAATGCAAGTTTTTGATATTGTCTGATGAACTATGTCAACATTTAGAAAATACATGTTACTTTGTGAGATGCTATTTTTCAATCATGCATGAATAAAAAAGTCATTGAAAGAGTGAGACAGATTGATGAATCTTAGTTTAACAGGATAGAAGAATTCACTGATGGGATTTCAGATTCCATATTGAAAATAAGTTTTAAGAAATTACCATTTGTTGGGTTATAATGTAGTATCAAAAGCACAGTTATCTGAAAAAGCTATTAATATGCTCTTTCATTTTCCAACTTCATATCTGTGTATGATCAGATTTTTTTTTTATATTTCATCCAAAACAACATATGGAACATCTTGAATGCAGAAGCAGAGTTAAGAATAAAGATGACCGTAAAGAAAGTGTTATACAGTGTTATTCATTGTATTTTTTTTCCTACTTTTGGTTTTGGGAAACATGGCTACTTTTATAAAATTATGCCATGTATGTTAACATGTTATAAGTCTGGTGTAAGACCTTTAATAAATATTTTTAAATTCTCAATTTAATCATTGGTATGGAAAAATATTACAAAATCAAACCCTTTTCGTACCCTCAACAGTTTTTAAGAAGTCTTGAGAGTCACACTTCTTTCTAGAGGTCGCAGTGCCACAGCCACAGAGGTAGCACAGGGGGCAGCTGTCTTCAGTCTATTTTCTCTCCACTGTTTAAAATGAGTTTATTCTACTCTGTCTTTAAGGTCACTACTACATCTTTTGTAATCACTACTCTGCTATTGAGATCATTCAGCATGTTTTTAATTTAAGTTATAGTTTCAAATTCTATAATTTTCTATTTCTATTTGGTTCCACTTCTATTTATGCCCTGAAGTTCTCCACTTTTCTCATTTGTTTACAATGGATTTGTGATTGCCGAGATATTTTTATGATAACTCCTTAAAATTCTTGTGAGAAACTGCCAAATCTCATACACCTTTGTATTGGTGTTTGCTGACTGACCTTTTCTGGCTCTTGGTATGATGCGTATCCTGCATATTCCTGCCTGTTGATTGCCTTTTCCTGATTTTAAATGGGAGAGTCTTAGGATATTTTGATTAGCATGTTAGGAGACTCTTGATTTGATCTAAGTTTTCTATCTTAGCAGATTGTCACCTTGTTTAGCTTTAGCATAAGCTCTGATCTACATCTGTGGGCTTTAGTTCCAATTTTGGTTTGCTTTTCTGAGTACTTGCAAGGTTATCCTGCTTTGCTTTGCTTTCCTGGTGCTGCTCAGGCTCCTGCTCATCCCTTGCTGGTGCTGTCTGGGCTTCGGGAGGAGCCTGATGGAAGACAGAGGGACAGAGGCCTTTCCTAATGCTGCTTTAATATCTGTTTGTGGGCTGGGGCCTGGGAGATCACAGGATGGCCCTGCTTCTTCTTTTATAAGTAGATGGACCCACACACTGAAGACCTAGTTGTGCAGGAGAGTGTGGGAGGTCCTAGTACTTTGCTGCTGCTGCTTCTACTGCTGCTGCTTCAGGAAAATCAGGTCCTGGTTGTGGGGCAGGGGCTGAGAAGGACAAGGGCTTTGCTGTCGCCGGTGTGACAGTGCCTTGTGTATGTGCTGGGGACTGGGACAGCTCTGGGCTTCCACTCATGAGTGACACAGCTGGCAGGAGCTCCAGCCCTGAGACAGGGCTTTGGTCTTCTGTTAGTTCTTGTTTGGCTTTCCTTTATCTGGTCTTTTGGTCACAGAGAGCAAGCTTTTCTGCTTTGTTGTTCCTAGTCTATGCCTTTTGGTGATTCCTGGCTGCAGAAACCTTGGCTCCAGTTTTGTAGCACATGGAAGGTAAAAAGAAAAGCCAGAAGCAGGTACAGTGATGCAGGGCTGTGACTCAAACTTTGGCAGGTTGAGACAGGAGGGTTGCAATTTCAAGACCAGGTGGGGCAGCTTAGGGAAACCATCTCTCATAAAAATAAATATTTTTAAAATGCTGGGTGTAGTGGTATGACCCTGTGCTCAGGACCACAAAATACCAAACCAAACCAAATCACAACCAAAACTCAGGAACTCCTATGTTGCTACTTTTTGTCAGGCCTCTGGCCGGTTCATCCTCTTCTGTTCCACTGTTAATTTTTTTTTTTTGTATCCTTGTCAGTTAAATAATTTTAAGGGAATTTAAAGAGAAAGATGAGGAAAAATTCTCCACAACCTTAGGTGGAGGCATTACTGCATATTTTTATACTGAGAAATTAAAAATCTGAAAAATTTCTTCTGTAGATGGTAACCATTATACATTGGTTTGATTTGTAGGAATTATGTTGGAGTATGAAGTGAATGGAGAATTAAAGACCAAATCAATTGATTTACTTGAGCTTGGTCCCAGGTAAGTGAGCTATGTAATGTTTCAGATATTTCACATCAAACATTTTTGTTGGAAAACCCTGATGTAGGGTGACATGGATGAGCTGTAAAACTACATGTAATGCATTATTTCAATTGTATTTCTGTGCTACATTGTATCTTATTTGCTCCAGTGCTAAAATAGAAACAAAACAAAGCCAAAAACCTCAAAATACTATGTTTTAAGAGTTGTGGCCCAAAACTATTAGTAAAGGGCACTCCCGTGTAGATGGGCTGCTCTGCAACTCTCAGATGAGGTGCTCACATTACTGAGGTACTTACAGGTACTGAGAAAGGGGTCTCTTAGCCTTGGAGCTGTTGCCATGTATTAGTCAGCTTTTCTGATGCTGGAACACAGTGCCCAGTACACACAATTTAAAGGAGGATGGGTTTATTTTTGCTTATAGTTTTATAGAATTCTGTGCATGTTCATCTGGCTCCATGGCAGAAATGTCATGGTGGAAGGAAGGTCATGGTGGAACATTGCAGATGGAAGGCAAAGCAAGGGAACAGTTCTAAAACAGAAGGGGTGAAGGGCCAGATGAAATTCCCAAGGTCATGCCTCCATGACCCACACAGAAGTGGGCTTTACTTATTGCTTTAGTAACTCCCAAGCCACTCAATTTGACACAATAAAGCTTAGTCACCACATGTGAACTTGATATCCAAACACATCCCCTTAAGCCATTCTTAATCCCTGAATAAACACGCAGTCTGAATTCCACCTAACATGATACAATAGTCTTGCCTACATCCAAGAATGCAATAATCCCTTCCACAAAAATCACAACAGTTCTAACATTTTTTTCCCCAAAAGTCCAAGTCAAAATCTCTTTTCAGACTCAAAGTGGACTCTTATGTGTAAACTTCTATAAAAATAAAAAATGTTACATAATTCCAGAGTATAATGACACCTAATTCTCATTATAATCATAATTCTCATTCCAAAAGGGAGGGATGGGTGGTAGAAAAGAGTCAGAACAAGGAAAGGCCAAAACTCAGCATGACAAACATTAAGGACTGTACAGCTCCATATCTGCCATCTTGGGCACCTAGGTTTGGGATGTGATCCCCAAATATTTGGAAGGCCACATTCCCAAGGCCTTGCTGGTTGCAACTCATGGGGCCTCTCTCTTGGACTGACAGCATTCACTGTCTGCAGCTTTCCTTGTCAGATGGTCCATCTTCTTGGGATCTCTGACCTCTTGAGGTCTCCACTCTACTTTTGGCTTCATTTTTCACAGCTTTGCACACTGCTCAGTCATTGGCTCTTTGCCTGGCCTTTCTATGAAATCTGGATGATACTTCCCTACACCTAAGCACTATCCTTCTACATGCCTATAAATCTAGCTGAAAGTAGCCAGCCGTACACAAGCCATAACCTGAATGTTACTCTGCTTTGAATTTTCCATCACCAGATCAATTAGTCCACTGCCACTAATCTCACTCTTCCATAAAGTCTCAGGACATGAGCATAATGTAGACAGATTTTTCTTTCAGGAGTATAACACACATATTATCAGGTCCAACTCACAAAATGATCCTTGATCCCAACAGAAACATCCTGAGCTTGGCCTTGACTGTATCCATTCCTGTCAGCATTCTGGTCTCTTTTAGCTCTGACAAATATCATCCATCATACTCTGTATGATCTTACAGGCTTTTTCTAGCTGAATCCTCTAAAATTTTCCAAGTTTCTACCACAAAGAAGTTCTAAAGGCTTCTGAATCACATTTCAGGTGGTTGTAGCAATTGCTCCCCTCTGGTACTGATATTTGGTATCAGCTTTCTCTTCATGGATACTCAATACCCAACACACACAGATTAAAGTAGGAGCAGTTTAATTTAGCTCATGGTTTCAGGGGGTTCAGTCTGTGGCTGGCTGGATTCAAGAAGGATGTGGCAGAAGGACGTGGCTGAGTAAATATGCTTAGTGCATGGCAGCTGGGAAGCAGAGCAGAAGAACAGCACCAAAAGGGAAGGGGGGGGAACCAGACATAGACCCTAAGAGAATATCTCCAGAAAGATGCTTTCCTAACCCCTTCAGCAGCTCCCAAGCCAATCAAGTTGACACGATGAAATTTAGCTGTCACTTTCCCATTAGATTTATGGTGTGAGGAGGACACTTGGTCAAAGGTAAAGACAGGACATGGCTTGGAGGATGTGAGTCTAGACAGGGTACAATCTTGCCTTAGGGGGGACAGAGCAGGAACTCAACTGATAGTTTTAAAAATCAAGGAATAAACTATTGACACAAATAATGATGCTGATCTTTTTCTATAGCAGTCTTTGTTGAACTGATTTTCAGGGACCAAGAGGCCTAAAAGCAAACAAAACTTGCTGCTTTTGTAAGTGGAATGTGGCTATGCTAGCACACAGAAAGCTTGTTAGACATTCTTTGTGCCTCTCACACGCAAAGTTTTAAATTCTGTGTGAAACCGTAGTAATAATCCCTACTCTTAGTGGGCTTGCTTCCAGTGGGGAAATGAGTTGTACAAAATACAGTATCATTGTTGTGTAACAGATAAACCTCTATGTGAGAGTAGTTTCTCTCTAACAATTCAGAAAAAGACACAGTTTTTTAAAAATATAGATCCTGAGGTCCTTTCAGGAAGCGCCTGTTGGGCTGTGAATCCAGGAGCTCTTAGTTCTCTGACACTCAGGATGGCGCAGTCTACGCAGTAGTGCTGCTTTCCTGCAGGGCTGTCAGAGACAGCCATCCATAATGGTGACAGTTCACTCATAATAATCCAAGATTGGCAACATGGAAGGGGAAGAATTCTCTCAAAGTTTCAAACTACGGATTTTGTTTCTAGATATGCTCTAGGATCTGGGCATATTGTTTCTATAAAAATACTTGCCTTGTCTGTGACATACTGGATTTAAGAGCATAGCAATTAGAATATTGCAAGATTAAGTTGTCTACGTTAAATATTGCGTTAGCTTGCATACCGTTAGGAAGTCTGTTTTGATTTCTACTAGCTATTGAAAACCTTTTCAAGAGGTATTATTATCCACTGAATTCTTATGAAAGTATAACTATTGTGACAGCTGAATACCTCAGAGTTTATCCATGTAGTAGTAACAAATGATTTCTGATTCATCTCTGTTCAAGATACTACTTAATGCTATTATAATAAATTGTATTTTCTGAGAGCTGGTAGCACATCTTTGACATTCCAAGGCCTAAGCTGTAGGAGTTATTTCATAAAGATGAACTGAATAATCAGGCTTCTGGCTTGCAAAACTGGAGTTTGATGAATCTTTATTTACAAGGACAGGAGAGAGATACTTACGAGCAGTCACATTTCAGGGATGCAGAGCCTGAGATAGAGGTTTATTATACAGCGGTATTTGTGACAGATCAGTACATGCGGCAGGATTGAGCAGAAGCAGCTCAGTCATGCTCCCTGAGCTGATGCAGATAGGAAAACAGTCTCCGGTAGCACAAAGCAGAGCCCAGGAGCAAGACGTGCAGGTTAGGGTCCCTCATGGGGCAGAAGTGGCCAAAGTCTCATACCCTCCCCCTAGCTCACTGTGGGCCGGAGGTCATCTAAGAGGCTCTTGCCCTGCCTTTGGTGCTGAAGTGGGGCCTAGGGGAGGTGTGGCTGGAGCTTATCAGCCGGCTCATCTCCTCTGAGCTGGTTTTGAACCTGTTTTAAGGAGGACTGCACAGAGCACATCATCCAGACATGTTTGTGACATGATTTGAAAAATGACTGTTTTGGATGCTTTGTGATATATACACATTAATACTTATTTTCAGAACTAATATTTTGGACCAGCAAAATATGCCAGTTTCTATGGAGTATTTGAATACTGGAGATATCTTGAATCTGTTGGTACATTTTTCATATTAGTTCTCTTTGGGGGAAATATAGAACATCGTCATAAGAAATATTAGTGATAATTATGATAACTAATAATTATAATTATTTAAGTGGTCAGGCATTTCCTCTTTCCATGAAAGTCCTTAAAATCCAAATTTCTGAACTCCAGTTTCTTCATGTCTAGTGGTGATAAAAGCATCTTAGCCACTTGTGATAGGATTAAATAAGAGAAAATATGTAAAGTTGAAAGTGCAGTACCAGGCATGTTCAACACATGTTCAATTTAAAGAAACAGAAAAAGATAAAGAATTCATCGTGCTCAGGTTTTGCTGCTGTAGTAAAAGCACCTGCAGCTGGATTATTCAGAGCAAACATCTGTGTCTCATAGCTCTGCAGACTGGAAAGTTCGAGGCTGAGGAGCTGGTGGGTTTGGTGTCTGGTGAGGGCTCCTTGCAGATGGAGCCTTGGTGCTCCTGCTGCAGAAGGAAGAGGAGCTTCATCTTCACACGGCAAAAAGCGGAGGGGAAAAGGGCGAAGGGGAACAACTGCTTCCATCAGCCCTCTGGCGAGACACCACCATCGAAGTGAGTCACCTGAGGTTCGCATCTCACAACACCGGTGCTCTGGACTTTACATTGAACAGGAACCTTAAGTGGGACACACACAATTGCAGAGCTACGTGAGCACCATGGAATCTTGGCGCACAGGCCACAAGAGAAGTCTCAGTCCCAGCAAAACCTCCTCTGGGGAGTGTACACATCTTGCTCCTGTGCCACCATTCTCCTTATTGATTTGTGTGATTTCCCCCGGCAACCTGTTGGGAAAGAAGATGATGTTTTTTTAACTTTTTATAAATGTACTTTGTAAAGCAATGCAGTTCCTTATGCAGTGAACATAAATGCAAGTATTAACCTGACAAAACATTTTGGGGGGTGAATTTCAGTACTGATGTCGGTGCTTTAGTAGAAGAGATCCAGAAAGCAGAGCCTCTGATCACAGCTTCACGAACGGAGCAAGTCAAGCTTTTAGTACAGAGACTGCAGGCAAAGCTGGGGCAGAACAGCAAGCACGTCTTCTATCTCTTTAAGGTAAATTTGGTGAAGTACCTGATATTTTTTTCTTTTCCTAAAAATAGTTTTTCTATTTCCCTGAAAATAACTTTTTTCAACAAAAAGGCTTATGTGGAGCTTATTTAAGTGCCTCACATATAACTTGCTAAACTTAAGATTCAATATTTTTAAAATTCAAAATGCTCATTTTTTGAGCTGCTAAATATTCAGAGGAAGTTTAGCTCCTTTTTTACATGATAAGTTGAAGGGATTATTACCATTTAGGTAGTTTTAAGTTATTGGAAGTTACAATTGTTTCCTAGTTAGACCAGTTTTAGTAAGTTAAGCTTCATGGTATATAAACAATTCATATTCTTAGCTTTCATGTGAATTTTAGGAAATTATTTATAGCACTTAAATAACTTTAATCTGATGTAATATGCTATTTCTCTGTATAGTTTTAATAGGTAAATTAAATATATAACAAGCATAGTCATTTAATACTTTTATGGACAACTTTATCATTTAAAACACTTAATACTTTATGCTAAAAATTACTTCATATTATTCTACTTTAATTTTATTATTTAAATATAATTATAATAATAAACATAATTTTTTGTGTACTTGCCTATTGTATCTGACATGAAATATCCAAGTTTTCTTTAGTAGTCATTAAATTTCTGGAAAAAGATGTATTTTTGTAATATCTCTTCTTCCAGCAGGTGGAAGTGTTTAACTTCCAAAGTGAGCTCTAAGACTACAGTTACCATGTAATTAATCATCCAGAGGGAAAACTTTTGTTAGTGAGAGAGGACGCTATTAGTAGTTAAACTTTGGTAGCAGACCTAACTGGGGAGATCCTATTCTAGAAAATCACCTTTTAATAGATATTTTAATATACATTCAATGAATATTCATTAAATATCCTCTGTATGCTAGATTGAAAGATAAATAAGACATATCCTGACTTTAAAGGAAATTTAGGATTCAAAAACTAATAATCTATTGTAAAACATATGTAGATCACATTTAATGTAGTTCCTATATACAGTCTTCATACATGATGTACAAAATCATCTGCAAAATATAAAAGATGTTAGAAGTTAGCGCTGGTTATACCCTAAACATTTCAGTATCGGGGTATTAACTTCACCAAGGAAGTGAAAGATCTCTACAACAAAAATACCGTACTTTGCAAATGAAGACTAAAGAGCACCTCAGAAAGTAGAAAGACATCTCTTGTTCCTGGATAGGCAGACCCAACATTATCAAAATGGTCAGATTACCAACCTTATATATAGATTTAATGTAATGTATCAATCAATATATCAACAACTTTCTTCAGAAAGTTAGAAAAAACAACCCTAAAATTGGTATAGAATCAGAAGAGACCCAGAATAGTGAAAGCAATCTTGGGCAACAAGAGCAAAGCAGGAGGCATCACAATCTCAGATCTCAGATATATTCAGAAGCTACAGTGACCAAAACGGTACAGCACTGGCACAAAAACAGACATGCAGATCAGTGCAACAGAACAAAGAATGTAGAAACAACCCTAAACATATTCCCAGACAGCTGATGTTTGACGAAAGGACAAAAAAGTACCCTGGAAAAAGACAGCCTCTTTAACAAATTTTGCTGGGAAACCTAGGCATCCACATGCAGAAAATTAACCCTAGTCTTCTCACCATACACTGAAATAATGTCAAATTTGTTTTGATTCTGATTTAGGGACCAGATCGCTAGCTGTTATAGCAGAAACACATAACCTGCTGGAATGTAAAACAGGTAAAGCACTTGAAGAGAGACACAGGCAAGGGCTTTCTGAACAGAACCCCAACTGCACAAGAAAAAACACAGTGAATCAACAAATGGGTTTCTAACAAATTAAAACGTTTCTACTCAGCAAAGGAAACAGCCAAGTGATGTGACAACTTACAGAATGGGAAAAAATGTTTGCCAGATATTCCTCAGACAGAGGACTAGTATTTAGAATATATAAAGAGCTCAAAAAACTAGGCACCTCCAAAATAAGAGACCCAATCAAAAAATTGGCAACTGAAATAAACAGACACTTCTCCGAAGAAGTAAAAAAGGTTATACATACAAGAAAAAATGCTCAAAATTTCTGCCCGTCAGACAAATGCAAATTAAAACAACACTGAGATTCCACCTCATTCCAAAAAGAACAGTTATCATCAAAAACTGAAAAAAAAAAAAAAAAAAACCAAACCGACAAATTCCAGCAAAACGAAATGGAAAAAGGAGCCCTTCTGCCAGTTGGTGGGAATGTAAACTCATACAGCTACTATGGAAACCAGTATGGAGAGTCCTCAAAAAACTAACACTAGAAATTCCATTCAACCTAGCTGTTCTCCTTCTCTTTATCTTCCTGAAAGAATTAAAGGCATCAGATTATGGTGATCCACGCAAACCGTGTTAACAGCAGCATGTTAACAACGCGTGGTGGTAAAGCTTGGAAGCAGCTTGTATGTCCTTCAGCAGATGAATGGATAAAGAAAAGATGCATCATTTGCAGGAAGATGGATGCATTTGAGACCATAATGCTTAGTGAAATAGACCAGACACAGAAGCTTAAATAGTCATAGTTTCTCATATAAGAAACCCAAAGTGTAAGTAACTTAGAGTAAAGGGTAGATGATGCAAGACAAGGAGACAGACCTTTGTAAATGGGAAGATCTAGAGGTGGGCGAGAGGGGGAGGGAAGCAAAAATGATTAAAATGCAGTATGTACATACCAACGCCCCATGATGACAGTAGTCATGATCTGCCATAAATATGGACTCACAGAAATAAGAAATTAGTCCTATTTGGTATCTTATTTAATAGCCATAATTTATTGTAAAGGTAAATTAGTAGTGATCGAAAACCTAGAGCCACTTAAATTCTTAAATTATCTGTAATTACCCAATAAAATTATGGTTTGGCTTAATAACAGAAGGTACAGACTTTTCTTCATTTGTTCAGATATTGTCTATTGTTCATTTATTACCTATAGTTAAGACAACATTGAATGTCTCCATTTGTCTGAAGTTAAAACTAATGAATTAAAATTAATTTGATCTAAGTCCAAAATAAAATATATTTTCTTCCATTGAAGGTTCTCAGAGCACATATATTGCCATTGACTAATGTTGCACTGAACAAATCAGGCTCATGGTAAGATTCTGATTTTATTTCTAATTTTTAGTAATCAAGGGATCAATCTTTCTGAGTGTTTGTCAAGTACAGCACTTAGTTAACTACCTCATGTTTTTGTTTCTCTTGATTTCTATATCCACTTGAACATAGAGGAGACACGTAAACTCTTTCTCCATCCACTCTAAGCTTTCTATAATATTCGTGTCATTTGGGTGGGTTGCATGCTGCAATCTCAGCAAATGTAGCTGTGAATAGTATGATCTGGGAATGGCTGCTGTGAGGTTACTTTGCATTTGTCTTGGCAGCAGGACTGATCAGACAGTGACCACAACATGGCTGTGTGTGATCCGTCCCTTCAGAGCAGGCTCAGGGTGTTGGGATATGAGGAACAGGACTTCCAGGCCAGTGGTCTGCACATGCCTTAGGTCAACTTGGCATTCAAAGCGCTAGGTAGGAAAGGTGAGCTGGAAACTTGTTTTGACCTCCAGTCATAAGTATAAATATTCCTATAGTTATTGGTTTTCTAGGACTGCTGTAACAATACAGGACAAACTAAATAACATAAAAGACAGAAATTCATCTCTCACAGGTCTGGAGGTTAGAAGTCCAAGGTGAAGGAAGTTCCTGCGAGGGCTGTGAGGGGGACTGTTGGCACTGCTGTCCTAGCTTCTGATGGCGGGTTTGGTGTGTGGCAGCACCGTGCTGATCTCTGCCTTCATCTCCACAAGGTGTTCCTTTGTGTTGTGTGCCTGACTCCAAGTTTCCCCTGCTTATAAGAACACCAGTCATAGGGGTTAGGAGCCCACTCTACCCCCGTGTGACCGCTTCTGAGCTCCTCACACATTCAGTGATACTATTGTCAAATAAAGTCGTCTTCTGAGGTATCAGATGCTAGGACGTCAACAAATGAATTTTGGAGTGGGGATGGGACACAGCTCAGCCCATGGCAATGGCTTTAGTACATATATGTATAGTTGCAAATATAGGCCTGCATCTACCCAAAGCTGAAGGAAGCCAGAGGAGAAGAAGCTAGAAGGAAAATGCTTCATTTTTAAAATTTTTATTAAGTTTATTGGTACAATTTAAATATACTTAATAAGCGCATTCATCATAGGGAATTTGTACTTGCACATGATATATCCTGATTCCCATTTAGGAAAATGCTTTACAGATTAACCAAAAATACACTGTCTTATCAGTCTTTCTGTTAGTCTGGTTTGTACACCAAAATTTCTTTCCAATTTTTGTCATTACTACTAGATATTCAGACTTGCTTTTAAGCTTCGTGTATTTTTTTGCTAAATGAAAAATGAAATGTTTGCTTTAGTTTTGAATTAATGTTTGTATTTTAGAGACACTTTAAAAAGAAAGTCTTCTTTCTGGTCAAGTACTGAAAGAATGACTAAGATGCTTGATATGTTACTAAGAGACACAGGATCAATAGATCGTTTCTGTAGCGGAATAGTTATATCAAAGGGTGTGCTGGTTTATTTATTAAAGGACATTTTCCCTAGACACACACGTGCTAGCACCCCAGTCATTGTTTCAGGTCCTGGGAGGATGGGGCTGTATCAGATGAGCAGAGCGCTAGGGTCTTCAGAGACCAGCGAGAAGGTGAGTGTGGTTGGTCAGGTTGCATCTTGGGGAGAAACTGAAGTCTGAGAGCGAATCTAGATTGCTGGCATTGAAGGTTTAAAATGTCTGCCTCTTCTGTGAAACTAAATAGATTTTTAAGGACCCTGCTTGAGCTAAGATTCACTAGATGATGGTTTTATTTGTGTAGGCAAGAAGTGGAGGCGGCGGGGAGAAGGGGCCGTGGTAAGGAGGTGCCGTGCGATTGCGTTAACAGAAATGGCTGATGGGACCACTTGTGGGGGAAGTTTTGGGGAAGAGAGGGATGGAGAATAATGGTAAAATTTTATGATTTGAACAACTGAGATGATGCTGTTTCCAGATATATGTATATATGTATATTTAGTGTCATAAAATATTACTATTATGCACATTCTTTAATTATGTAAGACTATGTAAGATTACATTTATGGGAATGTAACAATTATTAGCAAAATTACTCTGTTTTGTTTAGTGGCCAGCTTTTTGGTTTGAGATAAAGATATTTTGAAGACAAAGGATTGAGACATCGCTTGTAATTTGTCTGGTAGACACAAATTTCATTATTGAAAACAAAACACAGGAATTGTTTCCTGCAGGTAAAAACGGAGTCTTTGTTCGCACAGTGCATTCTTATTCTGTGATGTTTCTGGCCCTTGTGTTAGCTTTATCACAGGAAGCTACGACCGGACGTGCAAGGTCTGGGACACCAGGTCCGGAGAGGAGCTACACACGCTGGAGGGCCACAAGAATGTGGTCTATGCCATAGCATTCAACAATCCCTACGGGTCTGTTTTCTCACTCACTAACTCCTTCATTAATTTGCGTGTTCACCTGTGCATCTATCAGGGGATGAGGAGAAGCAGACAGGACTAAAATGTATCGAGTGCCTCCTATGTGCTTAGGAAGGTTTTTCAACACTTCGTTCAGTGCATAGACAGCCTTTGGGAGAGGCGTTATTCTTAGAATATTAAGTTCAAGGACTCTTCCTAGGGTCACATGGAGGAGAGCTGTAGAGTTTAATTCCACAAATTATTGACATAATTAAAATATTACAAAGGTTAATGAAAGGTGAGTATGGGAAGAAAGTGTTTTCTATAAAAACGGGCAAGGTAAATCTTTGAAAAAAACTCTTACTAACTAAAGTGGTGGTGAAGAGCAATGTTAATTAGAATATACGTTGGGAAAATATGGAAAAATTCTGCACTCTGATGATTCTACAAATGTATTTAAATTTCTTATGGCACTTTAAAGAACACTGACCAGGGCATGGTGGCACATGCTTGTGATATCAGTGCTCTGGGTGGCCAAGACAGAAGGATCGCAAGTTCGAGCCCAGCTTTGGGCTTGGCCACTTGAGGAGACTCTGTTTGAAAGTTAAAAAAAAAGAAAGAAAGAAAGCAAAAGAAGTCTAAGGATGTAGCTCATTATGAAAGCCCTGGGTTTAATCCTCACTACATGCAAAAAAAGGAAAGAAAACTAGAAATTGTAGGGATTTGACATGATTTCTGTTGGATTGTGAATTCTAGTAGTTGATGCAGTAAAGGCTTTGACCTTTTGTCAAAAGATTAGCAAATGAACGTATATTTGTGCAAAAGTTTTCAGTACGTGTGTTGTCAGGATTGGCAAAGGAATAGATTTAATATAGGACAAGATTTTTAGGATTATTTTATAATATTCACTCAAAAAGTTGAATGCAGAAGAGTGCAAGAGATCTGTCCACATGCTAGAGACCTGAAGAATCCAGCTGAGGTCCTGGAGCCCATGGCAATGTCCTTCATGAGTCCACCTGAAGACCTAGAGCCTGTGACAAAATGCTCCACAAGCCCACTGAAGGCCTGGAGCCCACAACAATGTCCCATGCAAGTCTGTATCAAGGATAAGTTCTGGAAAGGCCTAATGGCCAGTGGTAGAAGCTAAAAAATCTGTGCTGGTGGGGCGAAGGATCTGTGGCAGCAGACTGTGAGATCTGCACTGCAGCCAGCTAGTGATGCTCATGGTGAGACCAGAGCGCTTCCAAAGGGAACTGCAGCCATCCTAGGCAACAGTGAGAACTTGAGCTCCTCCTCCAATGAGAACATCCAAGTTTCTTTGGCCAAAACCTGCCATGGCAAGCTTCTCTATGAAAATCACAGCATACCGTCTGCCCTCCCATTCTCCTTGTATGTCATTTTGGCAGCAATCCTCAGGCGGGCCTTCCACACCCAGAACTGTGATGATTCAGTTTAGCTGGGCATTCCTGCCCAAATGAACCACTAATCAGTCCACCACAACATGTATCTTTTTAATAATTTCATGAATGACTTTTTCTCTGGTTCAGTACAGGCAGTCCACCTGTTATTGTATTGTAATGACTGGAACAAAAGATTAAATAGTTTAAAAGCTAAGAGGAACACAGTATTGTGAGTTTTCCTGGTTTGATTATTTTTGGAGGTGATGTGAGGTAAGAACCTAAGCCTGAAGGATGAAAGATGGAAGGATGAGAGGGCACCCGGGGTGAGGGACTTTCAGCAGCTCAGGATTTTCAGGTGGGGGTGCAGCAGGCAGCTCAGCAGGCAGTCTCTCCAGTGAGTGGTTCCTGTGGTGAAACGGGAGAGGATGCGGTCAGAGTATCTGTGGAGTCTGCCAGACCTAGTTGCTGTCAAAGGGTTTGGAACAAAGGCATGGAGTAATGAATGCACTGTTTAGAAGGGCTGGGCTGGCAGAGGGAAGGGTCAGAGGCTGGGTGGCGGGAAGATGCAGGAGGGAAGGGATTGGCAAGGAGGCAGGTACAGACCTCACTTAGGAGACAGTGAAAGCTCTGGTAGAGTGACAGGGGCACCAGAGGACTTTTGTAGACATTTGATGCACTCAGAGTCAACATATTATACTCTAACTAAAAAATTGCTGCCTAGGTCTCTAATGTCATTACATCTTCTCAAAGTGTAATACTTTCCAAACACATTAATTGTGATGGCACGATCAACCTTAAGTAACACATTAAGTGATTACATATGACAAATTACAATTTAACTTTGATCTACACATTTTGTCACTTTTCTAGGATAATTTCTTATAAGGCAGTACCTTATGATACCAACTTGAGGGAGTGAAAAAATAGATTAAATTTGCAAATGGTACTGCTTTACACTTCTGGTATAATTCTTTTACTGCATTGCAATTTTCTATAATGTCATTTTTAATAGTCTATTTAACAGACGTGATACATTTTTGGCATCTGAGAACAACATTTTCTGGGAGAATGAGGTGAGGAATGCATTCTGGTCCATTGAAGTCTATCTGGAACTCTGATGGACATCCCTCTTGTTCATCCTGTAAGCAGTTATCTCAGTCTGGTGATTTATTTGGAAGGTGTGATCGAAAGATATGGTGAACATTTTACTTAAAAATTTTATAATAGTGAAAGGTACATTGCCTTTAATTCTCCTCAAAATACTCCCCCTCAATGCAAACACACTTATCCCAATGTTCGTACAACTTTCTGAAGTAGTTCTGGAAGTCCTATTCTTAAGTGTCTGTGGTTGAGCTGTCCTGGCTCCTTTGATGTCCTGAACTGGTTTACTGTCATTTTGATGCTGAGGAAGAGCTAGAAGTGCCATGGTGCCTGATCCTGTGAGTGAGATGGATGAGGACATGCTATGATGTTTCCCTTTCTGCTGGAGAGCAGCATCCCTAACCATAGCTTTATCACACCTCA
Source organism: Dinomys branickii (assembly GCA_004027595.1). NCBI lineage: Eukaryota > Metazoa > Chordata > Mammalia > Rodentia > Dinomyidae > Dinomys > Dinomys branickii. The sequence goes on along the minus strand of PVLD010009432.1, from coordinate 2,509 downwards.
TAAAGGCACTCAAGAAAGAGACTTCCAGCACTGCTTCAGAAAGTGGCAGGGATGATGGGAGAAGTGTGTTAGATTTGAGGGGGAGTTTTCTGAGGGGCGTTCATGGCAATGACAATGTGTCTTTTACTGTAATAATATTAAAAACATTGGATCATTCAATGTATACTTTTAATCATACCTCAGCTGTGGTAAGGTAGTGGTTTTCATTGCTCTTCTTAGCATTTTGCTTTCAGCTCAGTGAGTTTAAGACATTCACCAAAAAAGGGAGTGTATGTGTCTGTGTGAGAAATATTTTACTGTTTATCGACTTCGTACTTTAGGTCAGAAATAAATTTTGATTCAGTAAAGTAATTCTAAGACACTGGCATTAGTAATATCTTTTATGATGTGGTATCATATGGAGTTCGAAAAGAGTTTGTGATAGAACAGAAATTGGCCTGGAAACAACAACAATTTGAGACTGATGTATCTGAGGGGCAGGATGGGTGGAACATTGGGCTGAGGTGACTTACAGGGCTTGAGCATGTCTTAAGCAGAAATTTCAAGATGGTGGCACTGGTTGGAAAGTGTTCTCTGATGGCCTGGACTGGATCCCAAAGGAGTAAGGCAGTTGAGAGACTCTGGGTAGCCAACTATCCTTGAGGATCTGGAAGCTTCAGTGGTTTGTGAGAGTTCAACAGAGCAAGCTGCCCTGAAGTGTCAACAGAAAGGACCTTGCTTACCCTAGACTGAGAGACCACAGAAGTACTGCAAGGGGAGCTTGGGAACCAAGAAACAAAAGCAAGACCTCAGCGTTGGTACAACTGTGGTGGGTGTGTATAATTTGCCTTGGGATGTGCATTTTTGGATCTTAAGGTTCTTATACTTTTCAACAACGAAATTACACCAGAATTTGTAACCCAGCTGGTGACCTTTTGGTGACCTTGGTATAAAGGATAAATATGGCTTAATGTTAAAAGAAGTTTTAGTGACAAGATAAAGATTAACCAGGCTAATCTATTTCTACATTTCAGTGGCTATAGCAGCCCTGCTTGAATCAACCAGGGAAACTTTTAGCTAGAAATTATTTATCAATCTCATTTCTGCATCCTTTTATATAGAATGTTTGGATACAGGGTCTCACTATGTAGTTAAGGCTGACCTCAAACTCACAGTGATCCTCCTGCCTCAGCCTCCCAAATGGCAGGATTACAGGTGTGTGACAGCACACCAAGCTTCTATATTTTCTTTTTTTTTTCTTTTTTTTTGGCGGTACTGGGGATCGAACTCAGGACCCTGCACTTGCTAGGTAGGCGTTTATTCCACTGAGCTATATCCCCAGCCCTATATCTTCTTATAATTGGAATATTGTCATTTTCTCAGAGAGTTAGGCATTATCTCATTTCTCACAACCTTGTTAGCCCTATGGTTACTTGAATTTATATCTTTTCAATTTTCTTCTTTTAGAGTCAATGTTACATTTTCTGTATAACTATTAACAGAGATTTTCTATGTTCATACATGTAAAACTATATATTATTCACATTAATATTACAAATTTTTCCAACTAAATCTCTTGTGAACATTCATGGTTAATTTACAAATATATTTATATATTTAATGTAAGGTCTGCAATATTAAACATAAATCAATGTCATTCAAAAATTAGCTCTTTTTTGTTACCTACTGAAAGAAATATAGGATTGCCTATAATTTTAAAACAGGAATGAAGTCCTCAATAGATGTCTACATATACACTAATAGCTCTGATCTTAATTTAGTGCAACATATAACTTTGATTTTAAAATCTGTATGTTTTAAAATTGCAGCGACAAAATTGCCACTGGGTCCTTTGATAAGACGTGTAAACTGTGGAGCACAGAAACAGGGAAATGTTACCACACCTTTTGGGGGCACGCAGCAGAAATAGTGAGTAGATTTCACATTCTTATCATTTATTTTACATTGCTGCTTTTTAAAGCTCTTATCATGATTGCAGAGGTTGTACTTTTATAATTTTCAAATTCTACCATGTTAGGGTTAGTCTGCACAAGTTTTATATGGCAGTACTGATATAACTTAAAAATAGCCTACAGTTTAATAATTTGCAGTTAATGTGAGCAAACACTCTCATGTTGACTAAGTAGACATGTGATGTAATAAATATGAATATAATATCCCTCTTGTAGGATATTATATAATCCTTTTTCTTTTTCGTTCACCTGCCTTTAAAAAGCTGATTCAATGAGGACTGATGAAATTATAAATAACTTTTAAAATGACTTTATTACCGGGTGGGCAGCGGAGAGAGAACCTCCCGGGGGAATGCCGCTCAGACATGGCAATATAGCAACATGTGAAGGACAGAGAGGAGGGAGGTGGATATCCTGAACTCGAGAGGGATCTGAGATAGGAAGTGAAACCCTCGGAAAGTCTAAGCAGAACCTCCTCTGGAGGAGGGGATCGCAGATCTGACATGGCGCAGTTGGAGGGAGACGAGATAGAGAGGGAGGAGGTTGCCGCTCCAAGC
>PVLD010009431.1:0-77098 GCA_004027595.1 Dinomys branickii | reverse complement strand
ACTTTTTCATACTGGCCAGTCTTACTGGGGTGAGATGAAATCTCGATGTTGTTTTTATTTGCATTTCTCGAATGACTAAGGATGTGGAACATTTTCTCATGTATTTATTTGCCATTTGTATTTCTTTGTCTGAGAATTGTGTATTCATCTCAGATGCCCATTTCTGGATTGGGTCTTTGAATTTGGACAGATACATGTGAAAACCTAGGTTTCTGTTGGGTATTTTTCTTTCTCTAGGACCAGTGTTTCATGCTACTGCCTCTCACTTGGCACTGTATCTGATTCTCTAGTACTAGTGAGATTACCTGGCACTAAACAGCCTCCACACTAGCCCACGTGGAAGACTGTGAGACTATGTGACTTACTGGTCTATTGTTCCCTTTAGAAGAGATACTCCACACAAAAACAGCAGTGAAACTCCTCCTAACTTGCCTCCTAGCCTTCAGTCTCTTTCCCATCAACCTGCCTTCTCAGTGCCCTGGAGGGAGTGGCTTCAGAGATGAACCTGACCACGTCACTCCTGTGTCTGAAAGCTCTTAGTGGCTCTCATGGCTACTGGACAGAGGCCAATCTTTTTACTTTGGCACACCGGGTAACCCTTTATGACTTGGCTCTGGCCCATATCCCTAGCTTGTCCTTCACAATCCCTGCCTCCAGACGACTCACTGTTTTCTTGAGCAGGAAACTGAACAGGTTTCCCAGGCCGCTTAACCCTTCTGAGCCTTTACTGAAGATTTTCCTATTGCCAGGCATTTTCCTACCCTCTTTTTACTTGGTACACCTAAAAAGGTAGCTGCACTGTATGCCATCTCCAACTCCCCCAGGTGGAGTTGTTTCTAGAATATTCCATATTGAATTTTCCTTGGTTAACAGTTTGATTTCCCTAAAGTTGATAGGAAAAAGAGCCAAGTTCTAAAACCTATGCTCTACTTGAGCTCAACTCTGGGCTTGAAATGCTGTTGGTACCAATAAATGAAGTTTCTTTGAGACTCAGTGTTTTTTGTGGGTGTCATAGAGTTTGGTGACCTTGGAGGCTGATGGTCCCAATGGGGTGCCTCTGGTTTCATCACAATATTCACACTGAGTAGCTGGAACTGGCTAGGTGGAAAGGAGGAGTCTATTTAATTTTTTTTTATTAGAAAAAATTTTTAAACGAGAGGTCTGTTTAACCTTGAGGCTGGACTAGGCTCAACCTAATTCTGAAGACTACAATACCTTCTCTGTTTCTCTTCTCCCTCCAAAGACACCTCAGGAAACACAGTGAGAAAGTTTTATGCAAGGAACATTTTATAGATTCCTGAAGAAGGACAATAGATATTTAATAATATAACCTTATTAAATCTGTTATTTCAGAGTTGATCATTGTTCTCCTGGAGGAAGGGTTCCAGTATCACTTTCTGGTTCGCTTGTTGTATCTTATGGAGTTTACGCACTTATCACGCCAAATAGTTCACTGTAATTCACGTGGATGTGTCCTAAATCTGCGTGGAATTGAAAAGCTCTATTTCAGTGGGGCAGGGAGTATCATTATTCCCAGTTTAGGAATGAGAAACAGGTTTAGTTCCATTTTCAGTCTTTATTCTTTGTAAATAAAGCATCATCCTTCATTACTCCACTTGTAACAATCATTGTAGCCAGAAGGCCATAAAACAGCTGTTTTAAATCCTAGTGAATGTCTCTGTCATGACAGAGGCACTTATACCACCTCCAGGAAGGAAAGAGAGCTTCCTTCCCGTTCTTTCCAGTTCTCTGGTCCTAAGAGCCCCTGTGCCTGTCCCTTTCATAGACATGAGCTGTGGCATTGGGGGCTGCGTTGGTCCCTTTGGTTTCCATTAATTAGTCATAGTATTTGGCATATACTGAGTGCTCTAAGCTAAATCTAAGTCTTCCATTCTGTTAGGTTTCTAATTTAAAAGATTTTCTCACAAGCTAGATTTATTTTTTTCAAAATCTAGGATTTTAAGTGTGCTCATGAATCAGAAAAGTCCTTTCATTCAGGCATTCAGATTACTCTTTCTAACCTGCGGAAAAAAGCCCCTTACATAGCAAATGGAACATTCCAAAGTGGGGTGGTGCTGTGAGTGGCTCCTCAAGGTCCACCACCTCCTCTGCTTTCTGGTTATTATACAGGTTGGGCAGGCACACTGTCACTTCCTGGCCAGTCCACTCACTGAGGATCTCACTTTTATTTTAGGTTGTTACTCCACGTGTGTAGAACATGTGTTTCTGTTTCTTGTTGGGAGTTGGTGCCTGTACATAACACACCTTCATTCCTTTGGTCTCCCCTTTCCCTCCTGCTTTCTTTGTTTCTTTTTGGAGGGTACATTTGCAGTATGTAATGTTTACATTCCTTGTGTACACTCAGGACATGCACATAACATATCCCAATTCCTTTTTTTTTCAATCCCTTCTTCCCCACCCCCATGTCTTGATCCCTTTCCCCTTTGAGAATGACATCACCATGGATGGTCTTTTGGCATTATCAGACTTGCCAGGCTGGCCTAGCTGCAAGATTCTTGCTGTGGACATTTTGTTTTTGTCCTTTTAGAGCATCACACCTGGGAGGTCCCCAGACACTGTCTGGTCCAATGCTTCTTTAGGTCCAGGGACAGACAGCTCCAGAAAGCTGGGGCGGGGGGAATAGATGCCTAAGAGGTGCAATAACAGTGAGAAGCAGAGCCATGGGTAGGCACCTGCCCTTCCTCCCCAGATCTCTGCCTGACACTCAGTATTTGTTCTACTTCCCCTGCATTTAGATTTATTTATATTCTCTTGTTAATGTCCATTGCTGATGAGGTCCAGAGCCCACAAGCCTCCCTAGGGAGGACTTTATCAGTTCATATTTTGGAACACACACATAATGGAATTCTTGAACATGTGGAAGCTCCCTTGTTAATATCCCTGCTTTGTCTTTGGTCTACTGTAAAGAAAATATGGCCTTCTTTAGGTGCAGAGGTAATGCAAAGGGAGGGTTGCAGGGAACGTTAGTTTCCTTTTTGGGACTGGAAGAGGCCTAAACTTGAGATACTAGTTTGACTGAAGGATGTTACAGAATCCTGATGCTGAGAGCCATGTGGACTTGGATGGCTCCTTCTCTTATACCATCGTGCTGGTATCAATATCAAACACAGGACACTGGCAAGTAAACGAAAAAGCTTTGTTTGCTCTGATATCCAGCAAGATGTTGCGTTAATCTATCTTTCCAAAGAATATGACCTGAGAATTAGTCACAAGAGTATTCCATCCTGATAATTCATTGTTTGGCAAAGGACAGACATTGTCTTGGGTTTCAAAAATGTGACCAGTATGGGGTAAGTGGAACCCTAACCAATTAAGCATGGGAAATAGGTTTGCAGAGTTAAAACTTGATCTCAAAACTCTAACTTACACTTGAACAGATCTCTGCTTTCATTTTAAAAATTCTATGAAAGGGAGAAAAAAGTAAAAAGAAAAGATGTGATTGATGTTTGTTTCTCATTATTTTTCCATTTCACTCATTTCTATACTTCTGGCTTCCTACTGTGACTAGGGAAAGTGCCAGAACATCAGGCGAGGTAGTCCCCCTGGAATTTAAGTCTGACCGAAGGCTGAAAGTATGGAAACTCCACCAAGTGGAAGAATACAAACCCCAGGCATGTGTGTACACTATGAGTTCAGGGACATTTTCTTCAGAATTTTTAAGGTTATTATATTTTTAAGTTTCATCAGACTAAGTGTTAGGACATTTTCTAGTTCATTGGCAGGTCTTAAAATAGGGAAACTGGCCATCAAAAGGAGAAAGAGGTGTGGGGATGCATGAGGAATGGCACTTTTAAAACCTTTATTATATTCTATGTATTTGATTTCATAGAATTCTCATAAAAATTTTATGAGGATTCATTTTGCAAGTGGGAAAATTGAGGGTCATTGAGTGTGAGTTTCTTGTGGAGGAGGAACTGGGATTCAAAACTAAGTTGGATTCCAAAGCTCATTCCCTTTCTAATTCCTGTTTTCTGCTTGCCTGTTAAGAAACAAAGCAAGATGTCAGTCTTCTTTTCTTTGCTGTTCTTGATCATCCTGAGCTCTGGTTAATTTAGTTTACTTAAAGTAACTGTAGTTTATTTATGAATCTCAAAACATTGGTCAAGACCTGAGGGTTCTTAAGAATACTTGGATGTTGAATGGAGATCAAGACCATGTTATGTATGTCTCCATGATTAAATGATGAATTATGGTATCATGGTTTTGCTTTGAGGTCATGATATCAAGCATTTTGGAACCACTATAATCCAGGCAAGTTGGTGCGGGCAAAGAAGCACTGGATTTATGGTCAGGAAACCAGGATTTATATTCCATCTTTGCTACTAAATTATTGGGTTACTTTGAGAGAATTACTTTCTCCTTTTTTTTTTTTTTTTGGTCTGAATTTCTCCATCTGAATGATGAGAAGATTCAGTTGTAGGATTTATAAGGTAACTTTAGATTATAACATTCTTGAATTTCATCTCATGGGATTTAAATCTAGTTTCATGAAACAAAGCATTTGCTTATTCACTGTTGTGTCCCCAGCATCCAGAACATAGGAAGTTAGTGTATATTTAAGTACTTGAGTGAATCTGCTTTCCTTACAAACTTAGTAGAGATTAGACAACTATCATTTTGGCTCATCTATTAGGTGATGCTAATTACTCTACAAGGGCACAGGCATCTTTGAGGCTTTGTTAACATAGCCTATGTCACATATTCGTGAACATAACATTTTTGTGTCTATGCAATTTCAGTGTTACATGAGCACCTCTTAAGGGCAGTTATTGCTCTTTATTATGCTCCCATCTCCATTTGGAAACACATACTGTAAAAGCAACCCAAGAAGTGGAGTTCTCTGATGTTATTATCTCTTCTAGGGTTCAAAACTAGGAGGAAGTAAAGATTGATCCAAGGGGTAGCAAAATAACTCAAGCACTAAGAAAGTTCTCATATTGTTACTGTCTTTTTAGCCTTCTGATAGCTTCTTTTAGGAAAATGGACAAAGATTAAAATTTTTTACTCATGACCTCACCAAGAAGGGTCATGAAGGAGGCAACCACTAATCTCTTCTCCCTCAGATGATATCTCCAAAACATAAATATAACCACATTTCCCCCTGCTTACATTCTTCACTGTTTCTCCATTGTCCTCAGGACAAAATCCAAACTTCTTAGTAACTCATTTGTGAAAAGAAAGATAGGAAGTGTAATGCTCTTACACACTGCCTGTAACAGGGAATGTTGTCATTTCCTGGGAGGGAGCCATTGCTACTTTAATCATGACAGGTTTCAGGGTCAACACCATCTCAGTCACTCACGCACACACACATTCTTGCCTTGTTCTTCATTTACTCATTCACACTGCTACTTCTTCCACTCCATTTATCATCTGTACATTTCCATCCATCCCTCCACCCACCCATCCATCCACCCCTCCATCCACCCACCCATCCACCCACCCATCCATCCACCCATCCATCCATCCATCCACCCCTCCATCCACCCACCCATCCACCCACCCATCCATCCACCCATCCATCCATCCGTCCATCCACCCCTCCATCGATCCATCCATCCACTTGTACATTCACTAATTTTCTTACTCATGTTATATTTATTACTTAGTTACTTTCCCTCTTGTCATCTAAGTCTTTCCTGGTTAGCCTCCCTACTGTAATTACTTCCTTGGATTTTCTCCTACATGGCTCATTGGCGTAGTAGATTGGAGTTTGGGGCTGAAATTGGTTCCCAGTGAAATCATCCAGGCTAGATCTTTCCAACTGTTGCTCCTCACTAAGGATCAATAGTGGCAAGAGATGGGAGAGGCAAGAGATGGGAGACAAAGGAGCTGGCTCTGCGGGTTCAGTAATATGGAATTCATAAGTCTTTACCCAGAAGCGAACTTTCTTATCTGAACTTGAAAGCATGGATTTGATCACCTTGTCCCAAATTGGTCTTCCACTGAGTATTCTCTGAGATGTACAGATATGCTATACAAAAGCAGTTCTCTAGACAAAAAAACTTGGGAAACATTGGGTTGTTTAAAAATAAACATTTGACTTTTAAAAAGTTTCAAAAAGATATTTGCACTCTAGAGCTTCTCGGGGCTTCTAGTACAGCAATGTGTATTGTGTTTCTCTAAGAGGAAGAAGACATGCAGCTCTGACTCTTGAAAATGCATGAAATGAATGAGCATTCAGCACACTGAGTGTTCTTATATTTGTATAGTCCTCAAACTTTTGAAGACGTGAGCTGGACAACCGATTTGGTCCTTCCACATATGAAACTGTTGAATCTAATAAATTACAATATAGAGAATAAGTGATGTTGCTAAATCATTAAATCTCTTTAGTATGTTATTTGACACACTGAAAGACAGTGGTAGCACTGTGAGGGGAAGTGGGAAAGGACTTGGTGACAGAGCAGTGGGCGGACCACTAAGCCTTTGACTCCCTTCTGTGCACTAATTTAAAGAGTAGCAAACAGTGAATAGTGTAGACCCATCTACACCTAGAGAGCAAGTCACTTAACTACTCAGTCTCCCCACCTGCCAAGTAGACAAGAGGAGTCCCAACAGATTTTATAACTTAATGACTGGTGACACTGTGATTTGCCCTCTGTCTGTGCACCAAGAGCAGCCCAACCTTGAATGCTTGTGAGAATTAATTATGTCATGAGGGAACTGAAACAATATTTGTTTTGATTATGTCACTGTTGATTAGGTAAAGTTTGCCCTGACCCTGACTGAGTGGTGCAGGCAGGGGCTTGTAATGTGAGAAATAGATCCAAAGGAAAATGCACTCTTAAGAGAAGAGAGTAGGAAGCACTCAAATCCAGGCTTTTTTGAATTGGGTTATAACTAGAACACTTTCTGGAAGGGTAGAACCCAACTTGGTGAGGAAGCGTTGCTGAATATGGTCTCCACCATCCATCTTGGTTAATACCATACAAATAATAAAACCAATCAGTAGCTATCACTTGTTGACAGTTGCTAAGTACCATAAAATTTTTAAAAAATATACAATTAGTACATCATTTAGTCTTTACAGCAACCAGTTAGGGAGTAGTTACCCCTCTCATGAGCATGAAGAAAATAAGGCTCTGAGAAGTTAAATAACTTGCTTGAAATCCCTGTTACACAGAGATTCAAATTTATGCCTGTCAGATTTCAAAATGGTGATGTTCTGCTAATAATGGTTTAATAAGTATGTCTTTGGGTAAAAGAGTATTTATAATGTTTGCTGATTTCTGTGGCATAAATATTCCCATCATGATCAATTTTCAGCTACAAGGAAATGTTATTATACCAAATTTGGAAGAATTATATGCAGTTGGTTCTGTGGAGCTGATAGGAACAGCCTACAGCATAGCACTGCAAAAGCTGTATTTTTCTCCCCATCTCATTTGTTCATAATTCTTGGAAAAGACCCAGAGAGTCAGAGAAGAGTTATTCCCAGTTCCTGGGTTTATAACTGAGCAAGTAGATGTTTTCTGTTAGTTTGAGCTCTGCTATTTGCAAGAGTCTTTGGTTTTCTTGTGTGAACAAGGAAATAGTGTTGAATATGGCAGGTTAGTTCCCAGATCTCTAAGAGCCACTCAGTCTAGACATGACATGATGATGAAAATAGTGACCCTGATGATGAAGATTATGAAGGTGAGATGTAGATGTCATGGTCATTAAGAGACTAATTATTTTTCAAAGGTAAGATGTGGCAGACATTGTCCTAAGCATTCAGAGAAGCAGAAGAATGATGGAGTGGTTAAGGACTTGGGCTCGGGAGTTAGCCTGCCCAAGTTTAAATCTAACTGTTTGTGTTTGTTAGTTGTGTGGTTTTGCTAGGGATAGCAGTAGCACCTATCCAACAGATAGGCTGTGCTCCTCTGAATAGAACAGAGGATTTTGGGAGATTTGCAATATCTGCTACATAACTACATATTCAATAAATGCTAGTTTCTTTTATCTTACATTCCTGACCTCACATTATTCTTCCACAAGCCTTCTAAAAAGGTGTTCTTATTCCCGTTTCACTTGTGAGAAAACTGAGGGATAACAGGTTATGGAAAAGACTCAAGATCAATATGTTAGAAGTGGAGGGGTAGGAATCAGAACTGGTCAATGTGGTTATAAAACTTGTGCTTTCGAATTTCAGGCCATATTGAAGATATGGCAACAAAAGGAGGAATTTTACTTTGTGGTCAAATATTCATTGAGAAGTCAAAATGAAGTATTAATACTAGTATGAAATGTCTTTGTCCTTTCTGCAAACATTTGAGGTAGGCTTTAACAAAGACACCTCTTCTTGCCAAACAAAGTAGATCAGGGTAGGTGGGAAAGTTGTTGACATGGTCCAAGATAGTAAGGATCAGGATGAACTTTTTACCCAGGAGTTCATAGCAAAATACTGTTAGAGGTAGTACATCTCCCATGAATAAGACATTTGACAACCTCTTTCTTTCCTTTGCAAAATGGTTGCTAGGCTTCACAGCAAAGTTTATAGGCTTCAATTTAGGTTCCCAAGGTCTAGGAGTGGACACATATAACTGTAATTCAGGAGTGATGAGTGTCACAATAAACCTAAGTACATGTGCTATAGGGCTACTCATGAAGTAGTAACTAATGCATGGAGTTGAATAAAGTTAAATTGGAACTTCAAGACACAAGTAGATCAAAACACCATCTCCATTTGTATCCATAACCAGAACTCCAATTCCTAGAGCATCAAGATTGGGATGCTCTTATACTTTTGGAGCCTCAAATCCCAGCCCAGGGCCTGGAACTTAGTAGGTGTTCAATAAATGCTAATGTGGGGAGTGAGGGCATAGGGGAATAAAACTGTTTCTGACTGGGGTGACTGGAGCATAATTGAACTATAACAGAAGGAACTTAACAGAGAGTCAGAACAGCAGCCTGAGGACCAAAGCCATCTGTTTCATAATTAAAAATTTATCAGAATGCAGCCACATCTACTTGTTTATATCTCATTGAGGGCTGTTTTCATAATATAATAGTATGGCAGAGTAGCTGTGCTGAAGATTGCATGGTCCCATGCTCAAACTATTTATTGTCTGGACCTTCACAGAAAAAGTTTGCTGATGCTCAGTTTAACAATTCAAACTGGCTCTGCCATTTACTGAGAAAGCAGAGCCAAGATATTTAAATTCTCTGAGCTCAGTTTTGTTAACTGTAAGTGGAGGAAATCCAGTATCAAACTGCATACAAATGATCTATTACTACCTATTTAGATGTGGATTTTAAATAAATACCTCTAAAATATGCAATATAATTATATAGGCACTACAAGTTTTGTAATTTCCCTTTTTTATTGTTGGTGGATCTACTTTCTTCATTGTAGATTAAATACCATTGGTGCATAGTGACATGGAATTATCTGCTTTTTCTTCTAGCAAAATTAACATTCCTTTAAAGGGCATTGTTGTACCTACTTTAATTCCATCTTCACTGAGCTCATGATGCAGTGGAAGAGGTCAACGTAGTCCTGTTTAAATTTTGAGAACACAGAAGAATGATATTTTGTAGTCAGTTTGGCTTTTTCTGCAACCTCCATAAGTAAAAGATTTGTTTTGTTTATCCATGTGTCATGAAGGAACTGAGAATCTCAAGACTCTCTCTCCTTTCCAGACATAAAATGTTAAAAATGTAAGAAATTCCTCCTGGTAATTCTGTTCTTACAGTGCATGGGTGTGAGTGGTTTTGAACTAGGATCCCATGGAACATAGTTCATTGACTTTGTGTCTTTCAAAAGGAGAAGAGTCTTTGGAATGATTCCCTGAGTGTGCTAGATATTATGTGAGGGTCTATAATAGAATGTAGAGGTGCCGCACTCCTGCAATAAGGTCTCTGTCCTGTTCTCAGAGAAGCAATAGAATGTTGCTATTAACTGGTCTCTGTTACTATTTTCCTCTGAGCTCAGAAGTGGCCCCAGAATCCTCCTTGTGACAGTATTTTAAGTGTCCTTTACAACCAACTAATGCGAATAAAGAGATTAAATTTGTTTGTCCTTAGCCATCTAGAACTTAGAACATAATAGGTGACCTATTATTGGCAGTACACTCTTTACATTAGATCATCAATACTGATGATTCACCTGAATTAAAGATTTAAGTCCTGAAGAATCAGAGGTCAAATGAAGACTGGAGAACTTGGAAGAACTGTCTGTCAAGGAATTATTTCAGTTGTATGTTTCCTATTATACAGTAAGGCAATGACCAGATAATATGCTTTATAATCTGAGTAAAGATTTGTCATAGAATCTTCTGAATTTTTGTAACAGAATCTTCTGAACCACAAAGCAGAGCTATCCAACTGACAGCATGCGCACAGAACATCTGAGCCCCTATTAAAGTGAAATTCTTATTCACTAGGTCTAGGATGACACCAAGATACCACATCTCTACTAAGTTCCCAGTGCTGCCAATACTGCTATTGCTTAGTCCCTACTTAGAGAAGTGAGCCTGACAAGAATCCTAAGCCAGACTTGGATGAAAAAAAACAATGAAAGACATTTTGGGAAAAATAATTCAGAACTATGGCACTTCTGAGAGAGATCCTTATTCTGACAAAGCAACAGACTAAAGGTTTGAGGAGTCTAAATATGCACATCATATTTATATTTACCTGCAGTAAGATCTTTGATCCAATAAAACCCCCGTTTATATTGACCTATATAGGTAGATCAAAGGGGTTCATGTCTTTCCTTTTGCCCTGCTTCATGCTAGGGTGGGAGGCCTGCCATGATAAGCTTCTATGTTGACTGCCCATGTAACATAGAGATCCTGGTGAATCATCACACAGCACCAAAGTATGTACGCTATTCTCTGTGCGAGGCATTTAGAGATAGGCTATCTCCCACCCGGGTCTACACTCCGCTCACTCTCTGTCAGTTACTTGTTAGGTATTCTAGGTCTAGGGTATGAGCGCTGAGGGTTAGTCCTGGTGTGAGCAGCACCAAGCCCAGGTTGACGCCTGTCACTCCAGGTGTTATTTACAGCAAAACTCTGTCCTCTTGCACACTTTTTTGATAAATCAGTAACCCCTGTGCTATTCACATCTTATACCCTGCCAGAAGGTCCCATTGCCATCCTAAAGTAAAAGAATAGATGTATGTCCTATCCCAGTAGCAAAACCCATCTCATCTTTGGAAGTAAATCAATGCCACATAACAAAATTCTCAAAGAAACAGATACCGTTAATGTACTTTCTTATGAAGAATGGTCCAGTTGGAGTCAGCATCTTTCCAAATATTTTTATTCGTCACCAGAGCACAGGGACGCTTGGGACAGAATCCCATATTTTCTTGAAGCTTGTGCGTTTTTAAAGTGCTGGCTGCTGATTCATGGGACATATACCTTGTTCTCTTTACTGTATTCTGTTATAAAATGGCTGTTGGTGTTGAGGCAAATTCTTGCAGTGGTTAAGACAATTTCAGAGAGATCAACTTTAGGGAAATTTCCAGTCTGATTTTCTGCTTTCCTCCTTCCTTATCCTTCTTTTCTTTCTCCCAAGCCCCCCTATTGATCCCCTGAGAACCCATATTTATCTATACGACTATGCAATGGATGTGTGCTAGAGTTCGGTCCTTGCATTACAGATATATGGTTGCTTATATTTATTTGAAGTGACATTTTCACCTCAGATTAAGAGAGGATGTTTATAATAGCCCCAACAGCAAAGACCCGAGAGGAAGGGAAACAGTCTCAGTAATTTTACAGCAGATAGAAGAGCCTTTCCCAGCGTAACCGACACTGTGTCCCACCCGCCACTGCTCCCTTTTCCTTCTTCCTTGAGTCCTTTTTCGTCCAGGTGGATGTAACAGAGGAAAAAGCTTGGGTTGTGGAACCTAATTCGTTCACTGAACTTTTATGTATTAAATATGATGTACCACACACTATTCTAGCAATAGAGAAAAAGCTGCATAAGAAAGCTAGCAAATTTGGTAAATTTTTCTCTTTTAAAATGGAAAACAAGTCTAAAATAAGATTATGCCTGGTGGTAATAAGTACATAGAAGGAGAAAAGCTTCTAAGACAGAGCGATCGGTGCTACGTTAGGTAAATCGATCAGAGAATCTCTCAGTGAGCCCATGTATGTAGCCTGGGGCGGGAGCAGGCAGGCGGAAAGAGCATGCCGTGTTTGATCCAAAGACTTAGGGGAAGTAATCTATCTGGTCTCTAAGAGCAGTGGGTCCTACTCTGTCTTGGCCCCAGGCACTGGTTTTGTGAAGACAATTTTTCCATGGACCAGGATGGGGGTGAATTTTTAAATTTTAATTTTTTTCATTAGTATATAATCATAATACGTACTAATTACATTCCCCAAAGGCAGCATCACTACCTCAGCTCTACCTCAGATCATCAGGCATTACATCCTCCTGAGAACAAGCAACCTAGATCCCTCGTGGTGCAGTCCACGGTAGGGTTTGAACTCCTGTGTGAGTGTAAGGTAGCCACTGATCAGACAGGAGGCAGTGCTCAGGCAGCAATGCCATGTTGGAGAGCAGCTGCAAATATAATTGAAGCATCACTCGCCTGCCACTCTCCTCCTGTTATCTTGT
The DNA here is from genome assembly GCA_004027595.1 of Dinomys branickii. Classification (NCBI taxonomy): domain Eukaryota; kingdom Metazoa; phylum Chordata; class Mammalia; order Rodentia; family Dinomyidae; genus Dinomys; species Dinomys branickii. The sequence continues at coordinate 64,522 of PVLD010009431.1, read as the reverse complement.
GTGGTTTCTAATGCCATAGACTCTACCTGTCCATGTCTTGGGGGTTGGTAACTCCTGTTAGAGTGTCAATTATGCATGTAAGTAGATTATAAGTATGAATGTAATGTATATTTTTATATATGTATAATCTATCAAAATTGGCAATCAGAGTCCAGCCTAAACATTAGACTGAACCACATGAAATTGCCAATTTTGAATCATTTATAATGTGTGAAATGGCAATTTCATACATTTCAACTTAGAAACTGAATTATAGTTCTACCTTTTAAAAAGACCAGGCTTTTGCTAGTTTATTCCTTTCTATTAAGATTTGTAGTTTAGTCTCTTCTATTCCTTTCTATTAAGAAGTTTACTCCCTTCTATTCTCATTGAATATATTCTCCAAAAGAATACTACATTGATAGTCATTTCCCACCTGCCCTCCAATTCTGTATTTTAAGGGCACTCATTTTCACAGAGGCGTGCATGGAGTTCAAAGGCCCTGCTTTGTCCTTGGTATTGCTTAGTGTTTAGAACACGGATGTATGAACTCACAAGCCAAACACTTCTTACAGAACTCTTTTCTCCAAGGCTTGCTTTGATGTTACCCTTTTGTGGAAGGTCTGACTCTGTAAGGTCACTTCCTGTTAGGTACTCTTCTACCACCCGGAAGGAGCCGCTGCCAGGTGGACTGTGGTATCAGGTGTGGGGGTGATCACATTCTCCGGCTCCTTTTCTGGGGGAGCTGTTCTCTCCTTCACACGAATACCCATGGGCATCCCCAGTGACCGATGTGTATGGATCTGATCAGTTAGCTGTCTGATCTCTTTCTATGTCTTAGCTCAGGAAAAATATAGCAAAACAAAATAAGCTTTTACTTTCCAAAACATGGCTGAAATGAAGACAGAAATTGATTAAGGTCCATCAACAACATCATTTCTCAATGACACACTTTTTCCAGAGGTTTTTTTTTTTAAGTTACCTGCTCTGGAAACTTCAGCTTACTAATTAGATTACATACTTGAGCTTCCTCATTAAAGGCTTAGTTGGCCACCGGCCTGTTCTTACACCCTAAAAAGACTCCTGGAAGTGAGCTACACTATGTTTCCACAAAACAACATTTGAACACATTCTTAAAATATGACCAAGTACTCTGATGAAAAAAAATTGTATTTCTCACTCTTCTAGCCCAGGGAGATGAAGAATATCCTTAAAATTTCAGTAAGGAAGTAAAGAATTCTAAGTACATTGCCCTGTTTAGGGTAGAGTGTCCCTTAGAATTCTGGGAAAGAACTCATTAAGAAAGAAGACACTGCAAATATGTTCTGTGCTTCCCACCCTTACACATCTACCATACAGTTCAAAGGGAGGGGAAAGACAAGAGTCATAAAGGGAAAGGAGGGGAAAGCATCCAGCAGGCTCTATAGATATTGTGTGTGCTGGTCCATGAATCTACGCCTCAGACATGGTTGAGTACAAGTAATGTCTGCATTTTACAAATAAAGAAAAGCTTAATTGGCTTGTTGAAAATCAAACACTGGTACATAGCAAGGCAGGATTTTAACACAAGTTGGTGAACTCCAGGACTCTGTGGAAAGTCAAATAATACTGAAGGTCGAATATACCAAAGTCAAATACACTGAAGGTACACTCTGTGGTGTCCTCAGACATCCTTTATTTCCCCTGTAAGGGGCACATTATGACAAAAGGAGAGAAACTGCCTGAAAATAGCACATATCTCTAACAGAGCCAGACAGAAATGAAGTATGACATTTCTCACTAGGACAAAAAGACCTAATGTTTCAGAGCCACAGACTCAGAATTAGAGCTGAATTCTGAGCTTGCATGAGCTGGGCAAATCATTTAATTTCTCTGATCTTTAGTCTCCTCATCTGTGAAATGAGGATGATAATCTGTCGTTCCTATGTAGCATTTGTTGAGCTTGAAATGAACATAAAGCACTTGGTTCCAGTCCCAGGTAACAACAGTCAGTCCATTAGTTAATTGTGTGGTCTGTGGTCAGCATACCACTGTTGCCTGGCTCTGCCTATGCATAGGGAGCAATTGTTGCACAAGTTTGATTGCTGATACATGTCTCCTGTTTTCCTTTCACTACAGAGACTCAGAATAACTCCATGCTTTAGGAATCAAATCTTTTGTGTAACTTTTAGCTTATTCAGCTTAGTATGCCTCCAAGGAGGAAAATCCCCATATGTACACAGACTCTTCAGCCATCTCCAATGTTGCAGGCTATATCAGAACTTTTGTATTTACCATCCAGTGATGTCCTGCCCCTCAAGGAAACTCTTCCTTGCTATTGTGCATTCATGGGAAAAGTCTTAAAATTGGAGTAGTGCACATTCACTGGCTTGCCTCTATAGAATTTATCATCTTCCTCCTTTTCAAGGGCTCCTGACTTCCTTTCATAGAAACTGTATTTCAGGCTCAGGATTTTGTTTGGTATGTTGATGCAAAAACCCATTCACTTTCTTACCAGATGTGGATGAAAAAATGTATGGGTCTGGGAATTGTATGTAGACAGCCGTCTTGAAACCATGATGGAGGTTGATCTCATGTCACAGTTGACCATGGAGAAGGCTGAGGGGAGGAACTGGAGAAAGTCGGGTTCTTGCTTATGTCATTGACCTCACTGGGTTTCCTTGAACATGGAATCATCTCTGGCTTTTTCCCATATGCAGTAAAACAAGAATATTGCATGTTAAGTCTTGTGACTGGAAAACCCCCAAGTGGCATCAACAGAGGTGAGTAGCCTTTGTTGCTGTGCCAGTTCTGTAAGATTTCTAACACTTGGCATGTCATTTATCCTCTCTGAGTCTCAATGTCAAAGTCTGTAAACTAGGGGTTAAATGAGATTCTGGAGGCAAAAGGCTTTTTTTTTTTTTTTTTTTGGTCTTTTTGGGACAAGGTCTTGCTATGCAGTTCAGGCTGCCCTCGAGCTCACTTTGTAGCCCAGGCTGGTCTCAAACTCACAGCGATCCTCCTGCTTCAGCCTCCTAAGTGCTGGGATTACAGGCATGCACCACCATGCCTGGCAGACTTTTAAACTATAAAAATAATATAATGCATTTAATTATAAGTGTAAGAAGTTATTATGATAGTTAGCATTGTATATGGACATCACAATGGATGATTCTATGTTCCTTTCATACCAATGCCTTGGATTGGCAGCTAGGGTTGACCGTAAGCCACAGGTAAGCTCTTTGGGACTTGTATTTCATCCTTGCAGATTTTCTTTGGAGGTGAGGACCTGTGGATTTCACAGAGAGCTTGCCTAATGGTTTTCCAGATCATGGCAAATTGGTTTGATCTTGGTAATAGTAAGTACAATAATCATGAAGGTTTTAAAGCATATTTGCTTTGTTTAAGGCAATATAATGGTAATAATGATGATGTTACAAACCATCAAAACAAATCAGCAGAAGAAATCCAATGTCTTTATTCAGAGGCTAAGGAGAAGGATGTGTGATCATTTTGTAACATTCTCTAAAAAGACTATTTTCTTGATCTGTGAAGCTTAAGGAAGGGAACATTGTTTTTATTGAGCAGTTATCATGTCCTGTGGCATTTACATTAACTGAGAGTGAATTTGTTATGCCATGGTAACGAACTCTAAACTTCAGACAATGAAAAAGAGAAAGGACTGCCAAGTAAAGCTTTTCCTATCAGCGTATCTGTAATACCTTCCACCACCAAGTGAAGCAAAGAAAGATAACCAGTACTCAAAGCTTGGTTACAGTAACTTCTTGGAGTTTCACAGTTTTGTGAAAAAGACATAACAAAACTGCCACTGTGCCCCTCATAGACTTGATATGGGGTTAGGGTGAAATGAGTCCACATATATTAAACACGGATAGGTTATGTGACCTGTTAAATTAATTTTAATTTTAGTTGCTGTCTCAGTTTTTGATTTTGAGATGCTTCATTCAAAATGAGTTCTTTACTTCTTTTGTTCTCAAAAAATACAGAGAAAAAAAGCCATCCCAGCAAAGGAGAAACATATCACAAGTAGGACTGATGGTTAGAGAGAGGGTGGGGATTCTGGGCAGGGTGAGCAGATGGAGGCTTAACGGGCATTTCCAGATTCATGCTCTGTGGCTACTGCATGCTTACTCAAAAAGCGGAATCATCTGTCTTCCTTACCATGACCTAGATTGTTAAGTGGTGTAGCTTTATTTAGGGGAAAGCTATCAGGGGTGCTGGAATGACTCAAAATCATGTTCCAGAAAGAATGGTTGAAGGAAGTGATTAGGTTTATGAGAGAGAGGGAGAGAGAAAGATTCCATAAGGAGGGACTTTTTAAAAACAGATGTTTCTAAAATATGATGGTTTCCTTGTGAGGCAGTGAGCATTTTATCAGAGGATGAGGTACTACTGTACCCACTGGAAAGGATACTGTGAGGAAGGAACAAATGCTGTCATGATATCTTACATATCACTATTACTAACATTAGGTAAAGGCAAGGACCATTTAACACAGATATAATTGGGCTAAGTGAACTGTGAGATCCTCCACATCCTCAGTTCCTAAACCACTTCTTCTTTCTTGGAACTTGTCTGGTCCATTTTCAGCTGCTGTAACTTGATGCCACAGGCTGGAGAAGTTATAAACAACAGAAGATGATTTAACTCATGGTTCTGAGGGCTGGGACATCTGAGATGAGGGGGCTGCACCTCAGTGAGGGTCTTCTTGCAGTGCCATCCCAGGGAGACAGAACAAGTGAATGCTCATGGGGGGATTGGGGGGGAACATCATAAACCCATTCTCATAGAGATGCCTAACCCAACCCTTTGAGAGTAGCATTAATTTATTCATGAGGGCATAGCCTACCATTAGGATGGTTAGTAAGCTTCAACTTGAGTTTCAGAGGTAATGTTCAAATCATACCAGACTGGTGTCCAATTACCCACCCTTGGGTTCCATGCACTTCTTCAAGGGAGCTGTGCACTAGACATTGAGCCATCTTTTGGCTCCGGCTTCCCATGAGACAAAGTGAACTTGTTGTCTTGGCCCAGTGAGCATTTCTGTCCTGCCCATACTGGCATCCTCTTGTCTCTTAGTTTGATGGGTGCTGGGGGGATTGAGGTCCTGTCCCACATTGGGGTTTCACTTGGTGCACTCAGTTTATTCAGATTTTCCCTCACATTGTTTTCTGGGTGCTTCTTTCTTTCAATTTCTGACCCTCCCTTCTCAGATTCTTACTCATCCACTCCAGGGCTTTTGAGGGATCTGGCTCAGGTCCCCTGCTCTCCTCTCTGTCCTTTCTCCTCCACTGTGATCGCACTCATTCTGTCAGTTCTGTTTTGGAGTCTGCCATCTTTCCCTCCAGTTGAGCTTCTGCCTGAACTCTCTACCAAGTATCTTTCACTGATGTGTTGCAGACTCCTGTAACTAACAAGCCATGGTCAGAACTTGTTCCCCAATCTGCTCACCCTTGGCAGCCCCTCAGCAGTGAAAGCCACCACCTTCCACTCCGCCATCCTGTCTGGACTCAGTGGTAGCTCTGAGACTCCTCGTGTCTTCCTACTGCAGGCAGCCTGTGACAGTAACTATGCATCTGACCCCAGCTGCGTGCTTCGTCTTTCACCTGGGCTGCTTCTGCTGCCATCTTAATACAGTGCCACACATTTCCCTTAAAGCGCTGAAATTTTGGAGAGACGCCAGGTACTCTGGACTTTCCTTCTGGCCCTAGATCCTGCTTCTACCAAAGTTAAGCTACTTTTATCTATTTTGTACTGTGCATTCCTACTTAAGATTTGTCTTTGCAGGTGTTCTGATGTATAAAAAAGATGACCAGTCCAAACATTTCTTGTGCATTTTCTAGCTTTTTATTTCCCCGAGCATACCAGAGGTTTTTCTAAAGTAAAAATCAAATTATGTTATAGTCAGGTTTAAAACATTACTTCGAGTCCTCGTTGCTGCAGGTAAATTCAGCTTCCATACTAGGACTGTTGGAATCTAACCTTGCATGACCTTCACTTTTCTCTAATACTACCCCCTTCCCTCTGTGGTCAGATATTTTCTGATTGCCCTGAACACTGGGACGGTGTCAAGGCATTTGATCTCATAGCCTCCTCTGTTGAGAATTTCTCCCAGTTGCAACCCATCTGGCAATTTTATCTTTTAAGCTTTGATTTAAGAATAATTTATCTGAAGTTTTCATGATTGCACAAATGGAGAATGGCCATTTCTGTGTTTTGTTTCCCTTCTTTATCCTTTACCCTCATGCACCTGTCCCAGGAAGTGTTGTGAATGGCTTGCTTGCCTTTCACCCCCTTCCACCATGAGCAGGAAATATGGCTGTCTTGGTTCTGTTTGTTTGTTCAGTGACCTGCTCTGGGCTTGGTCTGTTATAGGTGCTCAGAAAATGCCAACTGGAAAAAGTTAGAACTCAGGGCTTCTTAGATATCAAAACTGCAACTGTGTGGATGGACTGGTGTAAGCTCTTTTGTGAAATGCTATGAATGACACTTTGCTATAGTTTTTTTTTTTATATATTTGGAAATAGAATACATGGCAACTAGCAGGCTTACTGTTAGTCTTCACGTATCTGTTTCTGTGAACCCAATACAATCGCATCAGCTTCCATCTAGCTTCTCTGGATTTGAGTTCTGGATACCATATTTTAATATAAATGGTAATGAGGAAAATATGAGTTGTACCTAACTTCATACCTGCAAATGAATTCTACCCCCATTATCTTGCTTGGTATCAATAATATTCCTCTGACTCATGTCGGGCAGATGTTACTTGCGTTTTATGGATACATGAGACCAGATTGCTCAGACATCACATAATGTGCCTAAAGTCACAGAGCTGGTAGCTGATAGAGCCAGATATTTAAGTGTTCTTCTATCAAGGCCAATTAATTATTCATATATATTTGAGAGGCCCACTTCTATTGAAGGCCCATACTCCTATTTCCTTGAACATGATAGAGAAGTAAGTCAGTGAGGTTAGAACACAAATCCGTGTTGACTCACCTGTGTGACCCTCGGTCATCCAGGGAATGGGGATTTCCATTATTCTGTTTACTTTCTGCCCCATTGCCTGCCCTGAGGCTTCTCCACATCATGGTGCCAAGACTCTGCAATGGTCACTGCAATTTGTTGACAAATAACAAAGATGCTCCTTGTCTTGTTGTTAATTTTACATCCTCTGGGTTTGCCAAGTGAGTCTGACATGCCAGGAAGGGCTTTGTTGTGGTCTGTGACTCACTGGGCTCACTCTTCTGCCCCTCCTGCATGCAGACGATTACCATCTGCCAGTTGCACAATTGCAGAACCTCTCTGGGTAAATCAGCAGAGGAGGAAAAGAAAATCCCAGCAGACCGAGGACTCAGCCACTGCTACATGATGCGGAAGGCATCCTACCGTGGAAGGGTTATTCCAGTCCCATCTGCAAATCACTTCTGTCATCATCCAGAGACTCGCTGACCATGTTCACTACTGGGGCTATCCATCCAAGTTAGTTCCATCCACAAGGCCTTGAATGCCCTGTGAAATAAGGCAGATACGTGTGAGAATAAATGCTCTTTACTTATGCAGAAGTGGCTCAGGTCAGTTTCTATGAGGAAAGGTGCTGCTGCCTTGGTCTGCTCAGGGACTGATTATCCCAGGTGCTCAAGGGTTGGTCCCTCTCATAGGTACTTTCTTTTTTTTGAGACAGGGTCTCGCTATGCAATTCAGGCTGGCCTTGAATGTACTTATGTAGCCCAGGCTGGGTTTGAACTCATGGTGATCCTCCTGTCTCAGCCTCCTCAGTGCTGGCATTACAGGTGTGCACCACCATGTCATACTCCCTTCTCATAGGCACTTGGGACCATCATTTTTCCAGCAGGAGAACTGTGACTTTATTAACACAGCTAAAAGTCCCATGCTAAGGTGATCACATGATAATCTGGCAGGAAATGAACAATTCAATTTCCCCATCCATATTTTTAATAAATCATGAACGGTTATATGTGTGACTGAGTCTATTTCAATCACTTTGGTAACTGTCACTCTGCCTTCCAAAGGTCCCTAATGCAACCTGCCCTGGAGCTGTAAAGGGAATCTAGGTATGGCCTGCTCAGTGTCTTCTTCTTGCACTGTCGCTTGCTTCATTAATTCCTTATTGGCCCTTGGACAGGCCTGGCCCTGTGTCATGCTCTTTTGAATGCTAGGGTCCAGAATGATGGGTATGATTCATTCCCTTTTCTTCAGAAGCTCCTAGTGTGGTGAAGAGAGATTTAAGAGATCACTGTGCAGCACGCCGGGATGAATGCAGAATGTGACATACCCACAAGGTGCTTTGAGAGAACAATTCCTAGTTAGGGAATCAGGGAAAGCTTCTCAGAGGAGGCAGAGCTTCTGCAGGACTGCCCTTGGATTTGTATGAGAAGGGCTTGGAACTCTGCACCTTGGAGAGCCTTGCTCAGCCATCCTTCAGCCAGACTGCTCCACATGGATGGAGGAGCCCCTGAGTCTAAGAGAAAGAGCTGCTCAGACCTGGTGTCTGCTCCCTCCACCTCCCTCCAACTGTCCCCAGAGAGTCTGAGCCCTGGATATCCTACCCGAACAATGTACAACCTGAAACTAGATCCAGTGTGGACCCCTATCCTGGGTCCTCGGGGTGGTTACATCACTGTGTGAACTTTTAGGCATGAAGAAGAGTCCAGAATAGGTGTTTGAGGAGGACAAGATGGCTGGGGTGACCCCTTATGTGCACGAGATGCTCCTTACACTGCCAGATAGAGCTGGTGCATGGAAAGGAAGGAGCCAGGCTGGCACTGGAGTGTGGATTGATTTCCTTGTTTCCTCACTTCAGTGTAGCTTGCCAAGGTATCTTAAGAGTTTAAACTTGAATGTGGCCTTCTAGATTGTTCAGGTCTATTTTTTGAGATAGGGTATTTCATTTAACAAGTGGCTTACTTGTCTTATAACTTCATTAGGTGAGGTTTTGGTTATTTGGGTCTCTGTAACCTTGTCCTGGCCAGCCTGGTGTTAGGACAGAGTATGTTATCTGCAAGATGTGTATCAATTTAGAGTTTATTTGGTGGGGTGCTGCCATTAAGGGGCTCCATTTATTGGGAACACAGCAAGTGACCAATCATAACAATAGAGTGCTAGAAGAGCTAGAAGAGTATGGTGAAAATCATAGTAATGTGTTGGATGAGTGGTCTGTACCCCAGCCACAGAGAAGAGAAGCCCAGTTCTTGATGGCAGTGGGAAGTAGGTTAGAAAAACCTTGTAGAGGATTGTTTGGACTTGAGTGTTGAAAGAGAAGTGTGTGGGTCTTGTGTGGGAGTGTAGGAAGAAATTTCAGACAGAAAAAGCAGAAACCAAACAGAGCATGACTACATGAAACTCTGGGACAAATAGTTGAGTACACAGGGGCGGAGACCATAAGCAGGGAGAGGAAGGCTGAGGCTGGGTCTCAGAGGTCAGATGCAGGAGGGTCTTACTATAGGCCAGGATGACTTCTCAGTGGTACTAAGCAAGGGAGTGGGGTGATGACAATTCCTTTGTAGAAAGATCTTCCTGGAAACTAGGTAGAGAACAGAATGGAACATCTAAACTTTGGTCTCAGGCTCTCTCCTGAGCCTACTCTTGTCCCAGCTGTTCATTAGAATCATTTGAAAGACCATTTAAAAACATTAATACCAAGTCTTGAACTCAAACTGATTAATCTGTCTGGGGCTTGGGCTCTCTGAAATGTTAGGCTCATCCCAGGTGTTGCTGCTGTACCCCAAGAGATGATAACCACCATGAATGACTTTTACTTGCCATCACACAGACTAGTGTAAACTTATTATATTCAGGAGGTGGGCACTGGCTTCTGGCTGGAGTGCTGCCTGGAATGGCCTCTCTTGTGACTCAGGGAGTCTTCCTTTAAGGGTAGCTTTCTGTCTCCCACTTGCAAAGGTCTCCCTGGGCTGCAAGAAGTGAAAATTGCCTACTTAGTACACTTTAAGGATTTTGCAATTCAGCTGTATTATGCTCACCTACAAATAGATTCTCTTAAAATTGATTGCCTCATCCGTTACTCAAGGGAGTGCTTTGTTCTTTGGGCTTCCTGCCAAAGCCCATGGGAATATCATGGTGGCAAATTCCCTGCCACCTACCTGTGTATAAGGTGAGTAATGCATGGAATTGTCTGAGTGGAAGTGTTCCAATTCCATCTGAATTGAGCTAGAACTCCTGGGAGAGGCCATGTGTCCTGTCTGGCAACAGCCAGGATTTCATGATGATGGCCTCCTTATCAGATGCTCCTGTACGCTCTGTGGTTCTCTGTAGAATACACTTGCATCTGAGGTAGTGGGAGAAGGTTTTCTGAGGGGAACTTTCTGCTGTGTCCCATCTTTTCGGTTAGATAAGCCCTGTAGAGGGAAGGAAAAGGACCTGGAGTTTGGTAAGGAATGAAAGGAGCATAATCCACCATACTGAAAACTCCGCATGTATTGAGAGGGTGATCTTTTGTGAGATGAATGAATGATTGGAAAACGCATTTAGAGAGCAGCTTGGCCTCATTGGTGTACGATGCTGACGTCTACTGTCACTTCCTGTCAACAAGTGAAAGACCAGAACCACATCCCACATGTAGTTGGGCTCAGAGAGGGCTCTGCAAGATCTGGGTTCAGCCAGCGGTTTAACCAGGTTATGTGGAGAGTCTCTGAAAGACTCTGAGGTTAAGGTTCTCTAGCTCTCTGGGTGGACATCAAAGGGACCCCATTAGCTCTGCTTCTCTCGTTCACTTGTGCCTGACCCTACTGCCCCCCAAAGGAGGCTCTGACATTTGTTTTTGTCTATTAATACCAAGTGTTTCCACTTCCCTGAATCTTTTCTCTGCCTGGTTGGGAATTTATGTTAATATGGGAACTGGTCAGTTTCATTTATCTCTTCTTGCCTCCCCTTCATTTCCCTTTTCCCGTCTCTCTTCCCTTCCCTCCTTCCCTCCCTGTTTTCTTCCCTCCTTTCATTTTATTTCAAAACATGTGTTTTTATGACTCTAAAGCAATGGATATTAAACACAAGCAACTTAGTATCAGCATGAAAAGCATAAAGGAGAAAATCACCCACAAAGCCCATCAACAGATCATTCAACTATTCATGTTTCCTTCTGGTCATTTTTAACGCACATATAAATACATTCTAAAACTAAGGCATGACTTACATAAAATTTTGTATTTTGTCTTTTAAATATACCAGGGTATTTTTCCGATACTGGTTATTTTTCAGAGGATTAAAATATGTGAATTGACATAAGTCATGCTTGTGAACCATAAAGAATAAAAGTCAGAGTCTCAACAGCCTGTGATAACCAGTCTGTCTCCTTTCCTATGAGCAGCTGAGCTTGCGTATACACAGCAATATGTGTACATGGGAAAATTCCAAACACTATAGAACAGTATACAGTGGTGAGTCTCCCTTTCCATTTCACTGACCCAGGTTCCAAACTCTGTAATTAACCACTATGTCCAGCTTTTTAGTATCCTATAGTTAATATATATTGTATATAACATTATACATTATATATAATATTTATAGCTATATGTCTTTTTATTTTTCACACGAGGTCGTATTCTTCACGCTGCACCTTAGTTTTTCCACTAAACATCGCGGAAATATCCCCACAGATGTATGCAGATACACCTCATTCTTGGTGCCTACCTGATATGCTTAGAGCATAACTGGTCACTTAACCCATCTATATAGATCGAAAGGTACATTGTTTCAAGTCTGATTTTTGTTATCACTTCACTGCAGTGATAACATCATGTTTACATGTTTTTTAAATATTTCCCTCTATCTCTGCCTCATACATCTCCCTCTGGGGTTGCTTCGAAAATAATTTGTAGTCTTTTCACCTACTCATTGATTTCTTGCAAATAAACCTACTTTTATAATACAGTTTAAATGATTACATTGCATCCCATTAGACAGATATACCATGACTTATTCAACCAATTTCCTATTTTTGGACATCTACATTTATCTCTTCTCCCCTCCCCCTCTTCCTCCTCTTCCCTTCCCCCCTCCCTCCCTGTTTACTTCTCTCCTTTCTTCTCTCTTCCCCATACTTACTTCCTTCTTTCATTTCATTGTTATCAATATTGAGATCCTCATAGATTAGTCTTTTTGTCAATTTTTATTTCTACAAGTTAAGTTTCTGGAAGTATATTTGCCATATCAAAAATATTTTTAAGTTTTAAAATACAAAAGAGCACATTGCAGTTGGAAAAAGTCATGCCCATTAAATTTCTGCTATCAGTATATAATCGTGACCATTTCCCTATATCCTCACAACTCTACACTTAATACTTTTTAACTTTCCAGGTTTATATTTGATAACCATACATAGTATTTTACTTTAATGGTGATACACTTTTAAAATGTATTCATTGAAAATTTGTGTTCTATGACTTGGTGTTGTTTGATCATTTCCTTGGTTCCAGCTATATTTTATGGATAAATTGATGTCATGTATATTCCAGACATTTCATGCCAGGTGTCATTTGTCTTTAATTTTGTGATAGGTTATAAAGAAGTTTAAAATTTGAAAATCAACTTCATCTCTCATGATAGTGTTTTAACTGCTATACTTAGGACTATCCTCTGTTCTCTAAGATAATATCAATATTAATATATTTTATTCACATTTATCTCTGTACTCTATCTAGTGCTTGTTTGTATTCATTTCCCCATAGTATCAGCCAGTTAAACAGTACCATATATTTAAAAATGTCTGCTCCTACTTTAGAAGGCTATTTGTTCTAAAATAAGCTTGAATTTATTTTTGAACTATCTTTTGATCTTTCTTATTTCTGTACCACTCCTATCCATCCATTGTCCTAATGGCGAGCAATTTAACTTCTCATTAAATAACTGCCCGTCTGTTTTTCTTTTTTTTCTTTTTTCTTTTTTTTTTTGAGAACAGGGATTTGCTATGTAGCTCAGACCAGCTTTGAACCCACTATGTAGCCTGGGTTGCCCTCGAACTTATGATGGTCCTCTTGCTTCAGTCTCATGAGTGCTGGGATTACAGTCATGCACCACTATATTTTCTGTATGTGGATCCAAGACGCAAAATTATAATCAGAGAGTGAAAGCACTAGGAAGGAAGCTTTGGCTCATGATAATAACTTAATAATTGAGCTGTTGAGAGAGAGTAAGTTTGAACTATAAAGTGGTAAATAGCTAAGAGAGGCAATGATCAGTGATGTACAGGATCATGAAGGATGTTTTTCCTGGACTAATTAAAAAAGTTGAAAAGAGAATGATAGGTCTCTTCTGTAAAAACTTAACGTAGATATTCCACCTAAGGTAAATCCTCACAGGGCTGGTGGTACTTGGCCCTGACCCTGGGAAGCTCTGTACTTCACAGGGTTATTATGAGGATTAGTAAAGATTAATTACTTACAAATTTTCTGGCACATTACAGGTGCCAAGTTTAGGGCAAGTATTAGACGTGAACAGATGAGTTCAAAAGGAAGTGGTGTCTCCTTCTCTGGGTTTTTTTCCAGCAGAGCATAAGTGGTGATGAGACAAAATCAAAATGGGGAAGGATCCCTTTCTGAGACCTGAATATAAATTACCCGGGGATCTAGTTACAGCACATTTTCTGGTTCACTTCAGTGGATCTGGGGAGATTCTGCGTGTATATCCAACATCCATGTGATGCTAGTGATGCTGGTCTGTGGACGATATTTTTATTTATTTATTTGTTTTTGTCTTTTTTTTTTTTTTTTTTTTGAGATAGGGTCTCACTATATAGTTTAGCCTGGCCTTGAGCTCACTTTGTAGCTGAGGCTCGTCTCGAACTCACAACGATCCTCCTGCCTCAGCCTTCCGAGTGCTGGGATTACAGGCATGTGCCACCACGCCCGGCTGTGGATGATATTTTTAGTAATACATTTTTTTGGAGGATTCAAGAATTGAAGCTGGACTAGATAATGGAAGACACTTTCAGCATACAAATCCTTTGAATCTTTGTCTAGACAGATCATTCATAGTTCCAGAAATAGGACCATCAGGGTCAGGTGGTGGTAGCATATATGTAAAGAGTATACTGGTGTTTATCATAGGTAGGACTTATGCTACAAAATTTAAAATGCAGGAAAGGGGTCTCAGTGAAAAATAAATTCCCCTCCCTCCTTGTTTCCTAGGTGCCCTGTTTCCTTCTTTAGAACATTTATGGTTGCCAGGCTTTTGTAGAGGCAATCTAGAGGCAATCTTTTTCTAGAGGTAATCTATGCATGTGCGGGCATACATTTTCCTTTTCAAGTTTTTATACCTTGATTTTATATACCTTTTATATTTTGTTTCTATTTTCCTTTTTCTATCTTTTATACCTTGCTCTTTTCACCTGAAAAATGTATCATGGAAATTAACTTACGTTGGTAAAAGTGAGATTGCTGCAACAACTGAAGTAACTGCATATTGTTTGATGAAACAGTCCTCGATTGATGGTACTTTCAAAATTTGTCTGCACAAGAAGATATTAGACACAACCATTCAAACAAGTAGAATACATTCTTGGAAGCAGAATCACTGGGTCAAAGGACATGGGTATTTAACATTTTGATGGGTGGTGTTTCTGCAATCCACATTTCCACTAGTCATGGGTGGGGTGTTCCCTTCTCCACACCCTGGCCCATGCAATGTGCAATATGTTACCAAATGCTTTGATCTTTGGTGTCATCATAGGTGACTGCAATATCTCAGTGTGATTTTAATTTGCATGTCCATCTTAAGAGTGATACTGAGATATCTTATCAATTGATGGGAGGTGCTTGGATTTTCTTTCCAGGAACTTTCTGTGTATATTCTTTCTCATGGATTGTAGGCATTCTTCTAAAATTCAGTACAGTTTGTTATTTATCTATGATATAAATTGCAAACATTTCTCTCCACATTGTTTTTCTTTTAATTTAAAAACTCAAGCATAATAACTTCTGTGTAGTGTAGTCTCAGGGATGAGGTTTTTGATCATAGAATAACCCCTCCCCGCTTTTATAGCACGAAAAACAATTCTCTTTTTCTCTGTTATAGTATTTTCAAGTTTTATTCTTCCATGTTTCAATCTCTGGCACATCTACAGTTTATCTTCCTGTGAGATGTCAGATGTAGATCCATTTTATTTTTCTTTCCAAATGGCTCCCTAGTTGACAAAACACCATTTGTTGATCAGTCTTTCTCCCACTCACTGATTTAAAATATAACCTGTTCCTACATATACTTACATTTATTTCTTCACTTTGTACTCCAGACTACTGATTTACCTGTTCATGAGCCTATCTTACATTAATTTAATTTTAATAGCCTTTAAAACATTTAAAAACCTGGAGGGGCTAATCTCCACTCCACCCTAGGATACTTTCCTTGGGTTACTTTTTGTAATTTACTTCCTATATAAACTTTAGAATGTGCTTGTCTATGCTTGTATGGTTAAAATAATCCAACTGCTATTTTTATTGGTGGTGAATTACATTTATAGATTAATTTAAGAGAACCAATGTGCTTCATCATACTGTGTTCTTATCAAAGAATGCAGCCTACATCCCACTGGTTGGCTTTCTTTTTTGGCTCTCAGAAACATTTTAATATTTTCTGTATATGGCTCTTGTAGATCTGTTGTCTCCCTGTTGATCTTAGTTATTCTCAGATCTTTCATCTTTTGTTTCTCTTATAAATGTTTCCCATTTATTGCATTTTTAAATTCACTATTGTTTGTAATAGTAGTATATCTGAATATAAATTTGGTTTTAAGAGCTTTAACAATTGCTCTTCTCAGACTTTTTCTATTGCCTTATTAGTGCATATTAGTAATATATAATAATGAGATGCGCTTTGGTATCTTGTTACCTGTATATAACATACTTCATTTTCCTTTCTTCCTTCATCGCTTTTCTTATCTCTAAAAGTTTACCTTGTAATTTCCTGTCACTTCTCCTTTATTTATTTTTAGAGAGTTATATAAGAGATAAGATACGATGCTTAGTTTTCTGAGAGTGACTTGTTTTGCTCAATATAGTGATCTCCAGTTCCAGCAATTTTCCTGCAAATGACATGTTTTCATTTTTCTCAGTGTCTGAAAAATCTCTTTGTCTGTCTATCATCTATCTTCTATTAATATATATTGCCTCTTTCCCAATTTTTATAGGTATTATTTCTGTATCTCATCCATCATGCTGGTTAGTAGTTACAAAGGTGGCGAAGAGCTGCCTTGCCTTGTTTCTTAGCCAAATGGAAATGCCTCTTCTGTGGTTTTCCTAGTGCATGTGAAGCTGCATTGTTGGTGGGGATGTATCTATCTATCTCTATTTCTATTTCTAGTTCACTGTTTTATGTATCCATCTGCAGATGGGCATCCAGGCAGTTTGCACAGAATAGCTATTGTGAAGTACACAGCAATAAAGATAAGCATGCGTGTATCACTCTAGCATGTTGTCTTTAATTCTTTGGGGAATATATTGAGTAGTGGTTATGGATGGATCAAGTAGTATTTATATGTTTAGTCTTTTGAGGAATTTTCATCCTGATTTCCATAGTAGTTGTACTAGTGTACATTCCCACCTGCAATATTAGAAGGATACCTTTACCTCATATCTTTGTTGGCACTTTATGTATGTTTTCAAAAATTTTTTGTATTCTCGATGATAACCATTCTGACTGGAGTGAAGTGGAACCTCAATGTTTTTTGGGATTTTGCATTTCACTAATAGCTAAAGATGTCAAACATTTTAACATATAATTATTAACAATTTGTATTTCTTCTCTTGAGACACATCTATTCGATCACTAGTCCATTTATTGATTGTACCATTTATTTGTGGTTTTTTGAGTTTTTTTAATATACTCTAGAGATTAATCTTCTTTTCAGAAGAATAGATTATAAAGATTTTTCTTGCATTCAGAGGATAGGTGATTGTTTTCCTTGCTATGTAGCAGCTTTTATCTTGATACAGTTCCATTTGTTGATTTTTGACATTTATGTCCTGTGCTAGTAGGGTCCTAGTCAGGAAGTCTTAGCCTGTGCCTATAGCTTCAAGTGTTTCCTCATTTTTCTTCTAGTAGCTTCAAAGGTTCTAGTCTTATATGTAGATCTTTGATCCATTTTGATTTGATTTTACTGCATGCTAGGGAGTAAGGGTCTAGTTTCAATCTTTTGCATATAGGTACCCAGTTTTTCCAGCACCATTTATTAAAAAGCTTTTTCTACAAGTTTTTGGCCCAGTTGTCAAAAATCAGATGGCTGAAAGTTTCACAGGTTGTATTTGTTTCTTGGTGTGTCTTTGGTATTTTGCATACATTGCTGTGGTGGTGTAGAGGTGGAGATTTCTGAAACCAACAGGGAAAGTTGTCAGTGTTCTCCAGGGGGAATAGTTTTGATTCTTTTCATTCCTCTGATGCCACCTCCCAAAGCCACAAGCTGTAAATCATGAGATAAAACTCACTGTTTACCTTGGAGCAAACAATGTGATTTTCAAGTACTCATATTATTGCCTCCTTCCCAATTTTTATAGGTATTATTTCTGTATCTCATCCATCATGCTGGTTAGTAGTTACAGAGGTGGCGAAGAGCTGCCTTGCCTTGTTTCTTAGCCAAATGGAAATGCCCCTTCTGTGGTTTTCCTAGTGCATGTGAAGCTGCATTGTTGGTGGGGATGTATACTGTACTTCGAATAAGTAGTCATCTGTTTTTATTTTTAAATAGTTTTCTTTAAAATCAAGAATGAATGTTGAGGTTTTCAAGTACCTCTCCAGTGTTTATGAGGATGAACACATAAACACTGTGTCATATGAAGATGACTTTTCTTTTTTTGATCTATTAATAGGATGAAATAAATTAAATTGTATTTGATAACACCTTCCTGATATTCAGTGAGGGATTTCCTCTGAAACCTGACTTGCTCTTATACTGGTTCTTATGCTATCAAATTTTCTCTGAGGCCTGAGAGGTAGATTAGATACTGTATAATCACCATCTGTGATCATATGACTTCTTTTTGCAGTAGTACTAGGAACTGGACCCAGGGCCTTTGTACTGACCTATATCCAGCCCTTTAATAATAAAGGGTCTTAGTGAGATAGGGTCTCACTAAGTCACTAAGTTTTCCAGGCTGGGCTTGAACTTGCAATCCTTCTACTTCAGTTTCTCAGAGTTGTGGGATTACAAACATGTACCGTTGTATCCGGATTTATATGGCTTTTTGCTCTAATGCCCTGAAGTGGGGCAAGCCACATAGGTGTCTTTTGGTTCTTGTCTAACTTCTACTAGAGCAACTTGCTTTCTGTGTTCCTTTGCAAACTAACTGCTCTTCAGTACTCAGCTAGAAAGGTATGTACAGTGAAGAGTCACTGGATACATTTCTACTTTTGATAACTCAGAGCTGTGGGAGAGGAATCCCTTTTGACCCACTGGCAGGAAACAGAATCGGTCTGTACAGCTGTGCCAAATCAATTGCCCCACCATGAAGCAGTCACCAGCAGCCAGCCTGCTAACCCTGTCTAGATCATGCCTGACACCACTGATTCAGTGAGCCATGGACCCGAGACACGGATCAGCAAGGCTGGTCTGACAAGTACCCTCAGCAGTTCTCTAAATGTCGAGTCAGCCCACGTGCTAGCCTTTGGTGGCCCTGTGATGTTCTGGCGGAGAGGCTTGCCTCCTCATGTCCTTTTATCTCCCAGTTTGGAGAGACCTGGGGCAATGATGGTATTCCAAAGGCAGCAAAAATTTCACCCTGGGAAACCTCATAAGGATGGGAGAAAGTATCAGTTTGGTGTAATCGAACAAATAGTCATTAGTTTCTACCAGCTCAGTGCTGGGTACAGAGGCAAAACAGCAAGATGAATAAGACCACCATTACTTTCACTGCATTTTCAGCTAGGAAAGAGACTCAGTTATATACTGGAAAAGCAAATGTTCAATCGTTGGTGCTGGCTGCACCTTGCTACCTTCAGCCTCTTCTGTAATCCTTCTCTCCGCTCTTTAATTCTTCCTTCACCATGCCGCCAACCTTTTCCTTAACCCTTCCTTCTTTCTTCCAGAGAGATCTTTCTATAGTGTAAACCTAAGAATGCCAATCCTCGGCTCAAATCTCTCCTCCTCACCTTCAGGAGAAACTTCAGATTTATCCTGGTGTACCAGGGCCTTTAATGGTCTGCTTTTTAACTTGTAGACCTACCTCATCATCCTCTATTCTCTCTTGACCAAAACAAGTCCCTGCTACCTAAACATAGCATGCTCTCTCAGCCCTGTGTCTTGGACACGCTGTCCCCCCCGAATAGAAAAATGTTTTCCCTTTCTGTGCCTGATTACTCAGGTCCCATGTTCCTCCTTTTAGATTCCTCTTCTGATATCCGTTCCCATATTTCATTCCTCTTTTCTCCTAAGCCCCGGAGGTAACACATTTACTTTTTCTGTAGCACTTTCTGCAGTGTCCTGTGATCCTTCTGGTCCAGTGATTTCTAAAGTTGGATGCTGGAAGAATAGGGCCGCTACAGCTATTCTTTTAGTTCCCTGAAATGTGCCTTGATTTGTTGGAGAATAGCGCTCACATGTACCCGACGACTAGTGTGAAAGGACTGTATGCCTGTACTGTGATTGTACGTTCAAGAGCTGTTTCACTAGGATGGTTGATAATCTGAAAAGTGTGATGGTCAATTGCTCCAGTACTCTGGTTAGATATTGGAAGGATGAACTCTGCTTGTAAGAGCTCCAAAAATTGGTTGACTAAGTCATCAAGTTCTAGCTGAATAAAATAATAAGTGAAACTTTAGATGAAATACAAAAAAGATGTGAAGAGAAGGAAGAGTAGAAATTTGTTGGCGCATGAGTCAGTTCAGGATCCAGGGAGCCCTGGCTTCAACTTATTTCTTTGGAAAGGGTTCAGGCTACCTCCTGTGCTGGCTTAGTTGTGTTACTCATCTATGTAGTCCTCATCTTTTCATAAAGAACAGAATGTATCTATCAGGGAAAGAAAGCTTCTGTCTGAGATAGAGACAGAAGGGGTCCCCCGAAGGTTGCCAAAGACCCTGCCTTTTCTAGGGATTTTGTAGTTCTCATCTTCATCAGCAAGCTTATTCTGTAAATGCTCAGTTCTGCAAGGCTTACATTTCCATAAATACTTAACTCTACCATGATCACAAATACATAAAGAAATGGGTATGGTTGTATTCCAATAAAACTTTATTGACAGAATTGGTGACCATCCTGTTGGTGCAGGACCTGGATATTGTGCTGACCCCTGTTCTAAATGTTAATTCTGAGCTTGTGCTCTCATTGTGTCACATGAACTATGCTGGCAGCATGCCTGGCCCATGTTTAGCAATGAGTTATTTTTAAGCAAAAACTTAAAACTCTCAACAATAATTAGTTTCAATTTGAGGTCCTGAAAGAAAAGAAGTTGGAGTTGAGTCTTTAACTATGGGTTTCCCAGTGAGAGATGAAAGTAGGAGAATATGTACAGGACCTGATATCCTGTTGAGGGGATCCTGGAAACTGCTGCAGCATCTCTAGGTGATGGTATGGTGGAAGCAGTGACAGGTGTGTACGAAACTCTGCCCAACTTATGATGAAATGGAGATAAGGGAAATCTCCCTTCCTATAGCAAGAATCACATGAACTGTTTGACAAACACCCAGTGCTTGGCAGACACACCATGTCTATGTTCACTGTCCTGCTAGGTTTATAACTTTTGGTCCATTTTCTGTTTAATGCCAAGACTATCAGCTACTCTGCTTCATTGAACTGGATTTCCTTCCAGTCTGTATGTTTTGGGTAATTTGCACCCTGTTCTGGGTTTTAACCTCTCCCAATAGACTTCTTGGCCCAATCCATTAGTTAAAAAACAATCTCTGGCATTTTTAAATGCTGGAAGAGGACAAGTTTCTTGATTGGGGTTTCTTAAGGTGCAGTGTCTGAAGAACCTGAAGTAGAACCATCTGTAAGTACATGTCCAAGTGAGAATTTTTAGGCTCCATCCAGAACCCCAGAGTCAGGATTTTTGTTTGGAGCCCATTTTAAAGCAGCTTCCCAGGCAATTCTTCCATATACCCAAGTTGGAGATCTGCTGCTGTAGGGACAAAGACCTGAAAAACTATCCTAAACCCTCAATGAGTGTGGAGTCTCACTCTTCAGGTGTCTAGCTCTTTAAAATCAGTGTGATCACTGAGAGAAAAGTACATTCAGGGTTTGTCTGTGCTGTCCCCATTACATTCGCTGATATTTTACAATAAATGGTGCAATGAATATGCTGGTGTCTGTGTGGGTTCCAAAACTGCAAGAGCCTTTTGAAAAGTGCACCATTCCACACATCCCTCTGCACTCCTCACTTTCCCATTTAGGAAGCACCTGTGACATTCCTACTTGGGCTTCTGGGATGGAGATTGTATGTTGCCTTCTCCTGGTTAGGCCCTCCACGAGAAGTTTGAATCTTCCCACAGTCCTGCCTCCGTGGCCTCTTTGAGTGGGTGACGGGCAGCTGTACTGTAATGATCCCGTCCTGGGGGTCCTTTGCTCTAGTAGCATTTCAGTCAGTCTCGTGTGCCTCTTCTGAGTAAGATGCATTTTATCCACTACAGCTAAAGCTGCCCATTTGAAAGGTAATTTTGCTATCTTCATGATCTCAGGGCTCAAGATGATAAGTAAATTATCATTGGGTGTCCACATATTGTATGGGTCAGAACCTGAACAATGATAAATGTGACTAGAACCCCACTGAAACATGTATGTGTGGGTCTTTATTTTCATGGTTATGCATTTTTGCGAAAAAAAATTCACACATTAATGACTGCATTGATATAAAAATTTCCTGGTGATAAAAAGGATCAAGCTATTCTCTCTTCCTTTCAAGTCAGTAAGCTGAAGCACAGGGAAGGCAGCTATGTGTCCAGGTCATGTGACTAGCAGGTTGCTGAGCCTTGGCTCGTTTGAAGATTCTTACTTCTGCAAGACTATAACTTTGATCCTCAGTTTAGGTTTAAGCCTAAATTCATGCCTAGACTAAGCTCTCTATAGACACCCCCAAGAGGAGAAATAAAGGGATGCTTTGTAAGTAAAGAGTGATCAAGTCGTAGAACTGCTTGAGATTCTGGAGCCCTGGGCAATCTCTACCACAGCTGGGCACAATTATTTTTATGATGCGCCTTTGGAAGCGCCATAGCAACCACTAGATGGCAGTATGTGAACGTTATCAGGGAAAAAGGTTCCTGCTCTTGAGTTTGAATGTGCTGGACTGCCATGGTGAAAACCTTAGCAAGGGCATCCCAATGGAACTCACCTTCCAAGGGTAGTGTATTGTGAGATCTGTTGTGACTTTGGGCACAGCCAAAGTGGAGGGACATGTTTTGGTTCTATAAGAAACTAGACTTTGGTTCTCAACCCCATTTGTACATTGGAGTCATGTGCCATTATCATTTGCTTGGTTCAGAGCAGGACCCATACATCTATATCCTATGTTGACATCCCTTAAGTGTCCATGATCTGTGCCAGATAAAGGCCAAGTGTCCTGGGTTGCAAGAAGACTGTACAAAGCAGCACACCTAAGGTAATTCAGGCATGAGATGGGCTGCTGAGGCTGTAGATACGAATTAGACATGATATGCCAGGTATTCTCAGGCAGCCAATATCTAAGGGAGCTGAGACCTGAAAGGCTAAATAGGACCCAGGCAAGAATACTCCTGAAGTCCAGTTCCTATTCTGCTGTGCACGGCCTTGAATCAGTCATTTGATCACTCCATAACTCACTTTCTTTAATGGGTTTTAATTAGATACTTTTTGAGAAAAGGAGGACCATGAAATAGGTGCCTCCAAGGACCCACTCCAAGGTGCCTCTCTAGAGAGCTCTGCTTCTAAGGGCAGTGCCATTTCTCTGTCAAGTTCTGTGTTCCTAGGGGCCATCTGGCTGTTCTACAGAGAGATGGGTTCCTTTGCCCTAGAGTTAACTCATCCTTTCAGGCAGAACAGAGGGAACCTGCTACTACTTTGAGGTCACTCCATTTTCTTTAGCCAGTGATAGCATTTTCTGGCATTGCAAAGCAGATTACTTGTTGATGATGAAGCTTGTAAAAACAACTAGAAATTCCATGTGCTTGTGTTCCAGATGCATGTTCCAGAATAGCAGTGGGGGAGGGAGTGGGAGAGGTTATTTTCAAAGAAGAAACCTACTTGTACTCCCTCTGCATCCCCAGGTTTACTACACTGCTGGAGTTTTCCCTAAGCTAGAAGGGTGGTTCATAATATGTTCTCTTCATATGAGGGCAGATTAAGGAAAGAGGAGGAACCTACAGTTAAAGCCCAGGAGTCCTGATTTGTAGGGATGCTTAGGAAAGCCTTGAAGAGTACAGGCTAGCTCTTACTCATCTCACTCATTTTAATACCTGGCACAGGGGCTGGTTCAGAGTAGGTGTGAACAAATGTTTGTTGAATTAAGTTTCTGTAGTTTGAAGTATTTAACTATGTCAGGCTGACATTCAATATTCAGATCTCAGCATCAGAAATAGCCGTCATGCTATTTGTGTCTTATGGACACAGAAGATTATGAAATAGGTCATGCTTCCCTCTTTACACTGTCTTTTCAGAAGATCACATTAATAAGTTAGTGACCTAGAGAATATCTAAGACAGAGCTTGTGTTGTGTACATGTGATGACATCTGCTGCCACTTTATTATGCTCGTGAGACTGATGCTTTTTCAAGATGCTTCAAATTTTCTTTGAAGCCGTGAGTAAGGTAACTCAGTAAACTGGAGGCCCTGTGTGAGACAATTACTGGTACTTCCTAGGAGATCAAGATATTTATGAAATACACAAATGAGTGATATTTTATCTGAATCTAAAGCTTGAACTCAAAATTTAAACATACTTACCAATCTCCTTGAAAATCACAGTCTTGCAAAGCAGCTGGAATGAATGAGATCGTCTTGGGAAGTAGACCTAGTGAGGCAGAGGGGCCTGTACAAATTTTGTGGTTCTAAGGGAAGCCCAGTTTGGCCCTTTTTTAAATCTCTGGATCTATCTATCGCGTTTTCCTTTATTCTAAAAATACCTCTTTCCAGCTGAGAGAGGTAACTCTCCTCAAACAGGTTATAAAATGAAATATAAAGAAAGGTGTGTTCTTCCGGTTCTCCTTCAGGTAAAACTGAGGATAAAATCAGAGAGTGGTGCCACTTGCATGTGATGGGAGTGTAAATAATTCCATGTGTTATTTCTCCTCGGACCACATCAATGACAGCTCATTTAGTGACCCATGATGTGATTTCCTTTCTAAAATTTATAAGGAGAGAAATTTAGAGATGCTGGTAGCCCCATTCAGCAGGCAATCCGCAGTCTCCCAGGAGGTTAGGGAAGGATAGTTTTACTGACAGTGTTTATCCTGGACCCGTGCCAGTCAGCTCATTGGCTTATACTATGAACTACTTTGTCTTGTTAAACATCTTTGTCCTAAAACACAGCCAAAGCAGAATTGAGGTGGCTCAATTTTGATGGAAATTTCTCTCTCATGTATTTATATTTAGTCAATGTTCCTGTACAGAGCTAAAGAAATCATGTTCCTATGTTACAGCCTGGCCTATTTAGTTTTCCAGCACTTCCCTGACCACTCTCCTTCAACACCCTCATTTGTACTACTTACTACCATAGTGAAGTTTCAGCCTAGCAATGAGTTCTTAAATGGAAGACCCTTTAACTCAAATAAATCTGTTCCCTTCCTTGTTCAATGTTCCCTTCTGTACTTCAATAGACATGGATAGATGTGTACAATTTGCTCTAGAGCCAAATTTACACCCACTTGTAACCAGTTACCTTTTACTGATACCCTACCAAAAATGCATTGGGCATGCCTGCCAACACACTTCAAACAGAAGTGTCACCTTAAAAAAGTCTATAAATAAACCTTGAGCCCTTTAACACCCTATTAAGCTACAGCAACTGTCTTGCCCTTGAGCTTTTTCCTATGTTTTCCCCTCTTCCTAGCATGCTTTTCTGCTTTTTGACCAATTTGGGAACTCTAACTCAGATGACAGGAAGCCTGTCAGAGCTACCTAGCAATTATCTGTTGCTCTCTTATTTGTATTTCTTCGGTGGACCTATCCCCATGATAGGGAGATGGCCACATTATGTTACCATCATGAGGTTGGGCCTGCCTTGTTCCCAATAGGCTGTGAGCTCCTCAAAGGCAGGCCCGTCCCTCCTTCATGGGTGAGTCTTCTGCACCTGGTTGGAGAACCAAGCATGGAGTCGGTGCTCATCCACTCGCCCTGGTGCTGATTCGCTGTGGCTGCTGCTGTTCCTTCACTTAGCTGTCCTGCCTTACCTCTGAGGAGCGGACTCTGCAGAAATCCTGGCCAGAAAGAATTCTGATGTGCTAGTCAGAGCAGCTCACCTGTTGGCTCACTGGTGGGAGCATGAGGTGATGATCACACAGCCCAAAGGCCTGGGCTTTGTTCACAGGCACAGATACATCTCCTGAGTCACCTTTGATCAATTATTGTCTGAGTCTCAATCCAAGTATGGAAAAGACCCAGCTCTTGTCTTCAGTCTCTTCTGGAGGTTTCAGCTGCTGCCTTTGATGCTGGCCTTCGCCTTTCTGTGGGGGCTCTCTGAGTTTGGCTCTGTCTCACTGTTCGTCTGAGATGAAATTGCTGAGGCAAACGCTTTTGGAAAGGAAGAGTTCATCTTTTGCGATCCCATATTTAATCCAAGGTGACCCTGTGAATTCTTAGCTACAGTCAGGCCTCTCCTCAGGCTATAGAGCTACAGTGGACTTTGTAAAAACAACTTGTCACCATGGAGGAGTTAAAACTGTCCAAGGCAAATTTTTAAGGCAGTGAAACTGGACAAACCAGGTAGAGGAGAGTTGGCTTTTAAACTTTGCCCAATTTTCTTTCTAGAGAACAGAAAGGAATATCTTTTGTTTAATAAAAAAGAACACCTTTTCCCGACTCTACCAGAAAAATACTCTTGGCATCTGAAGGTGCCTCTATTGGTCTCAAAGCTTTAGGCTCTTAAAAATGTACTTTCTTCATCACCCTTGCTGAATCCTCCCATGCAGGAGCTTCAGACTAAATTTGGGCTCTTCAGTGATCAGCCCCAACCTCCTCTCCCCTTTTCTCCAGCCTGGGAAACTCATTCTGTTCAACACAGCACTGTCAAAAGATTCCTTTTCTAACGTTGAGTAGATTTCTGTTCCTGCTATGGTTTCTACCAGTTATTTCAATTCTACCTCTGAGGGTAGAACCAACTTGTTCCTTCAGCCCCTACCTGCAAGTATTGTATGCTTTTAACTACATAGGCCGTTGCCTTGGGCTCCCTCTGGGCCATACAGCTTGGGGACCAGCCCTTTGAGCCATTCTTAAGGCTCCTGTCACCATTCAGAGAGGCTCTTGTGAACAAGCACAAGTGGCTGAGAAGAAATTTAGATACTTAGTGAAGTTATGTGAAATTCTCAAAGAGATCACTTCCTAACTCAAAGCGAAAAAACATGAAATTTACATTTTGTATTTTTTTCTCTGCTTTGACTTTAGTCTCTCATCTTTCTCTTTCAAAACTCTCAGAAAATGTCCCAACTTAGCCCAGTCAGGCTCACTTAATTGTTTTCTTCTCTCATATCTTCGAGACTGGTTATCACAACAGGAAGGAGGGTGAGGTGGGCAGGAAGGGTTGCAGATACATGATTTCAAAAAATCTTCCTTGGGCATTTGGAACTGTTCAGGGTGAGTGACCACCCATTTACACAAAGAAGAGAAGCCTGTCTCTCTCCTTCACACTTCTAGTACAGAGCTTCAAATAACACTGACTTTTCCAGCAAGGCAGTTCTGCTGGTGTCTCAGGTTAAATGTCCCATGAACTCAAAGGCCTTGGAGAACTTATTCAAGATCTGGACTGGAGGTGCACACAGACTCTCTAGTTCCTCTAGATTCATGGGTTCTATAAATTTCTGATTGATGTTTTCTGGCAAAGTTATATAAAAGGAAAAGACAAAAACTTAGGTTCTGATGATTTTATTTCATTAAATTAAAGTTCCAGTTGCTTGTAAAGGAAATATTCCTTCTTTGCATACTGGTTTTGTCCTTTGTGTGGGTAGGGCTGGCTGGAGGGAAAATGGCTGTGGTGTCCTCCTGCCTCTTCAGTCCCACACCGTTTGATTTCCTGAACTATTGTCACTTGCTGAAATCGTCTGTTGTTTGAGGTCAGGACTTCTTCTGTCTCCTTGTCTTAATTTAATGGGGCCTTGTACCCTGCTGCTCAGGGTCTGAGGTTGTCTCAGGGATGTCCACACCGGCCCTGTGGTTGTCTCTCTTCCTTGTCTTGGGTGTTGGGCTCACCAGTGACTTCCTTCATGGTCTCAGTCTGCCCTACATCTGGCAGGAATTCCTTATAGAATTCAATGAATTGACACCATTCCTGAGACATTTTATTATTTTAATGACGACTTTAGTAATTTTAACAGGAACTTGGGAATGAGAAGAACTAGATCACAGGGAACAATAGATATCTCCAGTGAGAACTGGTTTATGTTCAGTTTCAGCCACACGGGGTGAGCAGGATGGGAGGACTATGTGCTGTGTGGAAGCTGCTTGTTTTAATGATTATAATAAGTTGCTTTCTACACATTTTGGCAGCGTTTCCACACACACTATTTCATCTTTTTTTTTTAAAGATGGATTTAAACAGAAAAAATTACAATCATCTGTATTCTGCTAGTTCATAGAAAACATTCAAAGAAGTTTATTAACTGACTCAAGGCCACTGAACTTGTGAGCCCCTCAGATATTTTACCCTCTAAGATTGGTGCTTATTATGCTTTAGGTAGGTAGTTGGGGGCCACTGTCACTATTTTTGAAATATTTACAACTACCTGTAACAATATTTCTTGTTTCTCTCTCTTTAATCAAATTCATTTAAGAACCTAAATAAATATATTTAAGAAGAAAACATCACAGTCCTACAGTAAATAAGAACTAGTATTGCTTTTTACAAAAGAAAAGTAATCATGAAGATAAAAATGATAAAAATAAAGCAGTGCTTTTACAGTTTTAGCTAAATATTGATTCTCGTTGACATCTTGGAGCCTAAGTTTTGCTCTTTCTTTGTTAAAAAGGGCTATTTTAGCATATTTTTAGACAGATACTAGAATCATGTGGCATCCAACTAAGATTTTTTCCTTTATGTTATCACAAGTACTGAAGTATGGCTGGAAAAGAAATAGCTTTTCCAACATGCCACTCAGTGTTATTTAAGTTGTCTTTGTGCAGAATCCTCTTACACATAATTTAAAGATTCTTAAGTTGTTTCTCATCCTGTGGGAAACAGTGCATTACACCATAGTTACATAATTGAAGAGTAAACATTGCCTGCAAGTTGGGTAGTTCTGGTAGACTACAAAGATATTGACAACTGTGCTAGTTCAGTTACAGATATAAACAAATCAGTATTTATTCATTCATGCAGTATCATGTAGTGAACACTTACCATGTGCTGAACACGCCGAGATAAATACAGTGCAATTCTACCCCTGCAGGAAGTTTGTGGTCTCCCTCCTATTAGCAACGGTACAAACTCCTATACTCTCTAATGTGAAGTATATGTCATCAGCCTGGTTTGTGGGTGGGTGAGGAAATGCTTCAATTGTGTGGCTATCTGAGCTGGATGCTGAAGGACTGGGCTTTGTCAGCTGCCACTCTTGCAGAAAGAGTGCAGCTTTTTCAAAGCAACAATGGCAGGAGAGTAAGTTGTAGTCTTGAGGAGCAACTAGTTCTTTAGCTTGGTTAAAGTTTAGAGACAAAATGGACAAGGGAAGTCTCTGCTAGAGAGGTGTCAGAAAAGGACCCTGGAGTGGAAGACCCAAGCCACTTTGGTAAGAGCTTTGTGTATCCTTCCAGGGAGTTTGGATGGATCCTATGGATAGCAGGGAACCATTCAGAGTATGTAAGCAGGAGGCAACGTGATTAGATGTGCATTTGAGAGAGGTCACTCTGGTAACAATAAGGAGAGATACGAAAGGAGAGAGATGGCAGCACAGATGTTTGGCTGGGATGCCAAAATCAGCTTGTGTTATTCCATGTAAGTTCTATTCATTAACTCTCCTTGCTCATGAAAGGCATTTTGGCAGCCAGCAACCTGGTCAGAATGGATGATACTCTGAATGGAGGGTCTGTTTCTGTACCCTTGGCAGAGTTGCTCTGGAATTTTTATTGTTGTAGAACTGCTTCTTAAAAGTGGTCCAATCCATGTGGAATGCTTTAAGAGCAACTTTGGAGGAAAAAACCAAACATGCATTTCACAGCCAACAATAGAGAAATGAATTTAGCCTCCCTTTGACTTTGAAAAACTTGAGTATGGTTAGGTGCTGATTGTGTGTGTGTGTGTGTGTGTGTGTGTGTGTGTGTGTGTGTGCATGTGTGTGCATATGTGTGCACATGCCTGCTCACTCTTCTGTCCTCAGCTCATTGTTATCATATAAGATGGGAAGCCACACAGCATGACAGAACAAGAAGATCTTCAATATTATCCAGCCCACTTTAATGGGGTACAACATGGCCTATGTCTTGATTTCCGTGGATCCTCAGCAAGGGAACACAGGCAATCCACATGAATGCACATTGCCTCCGTTTTCATTGCAGATAATAATTTCATTCTCTTTTAATATTTTGAGTTACTCCTTTTTTGCCTGCTTGGTAAGGAAATACAGTGTTAACTCAGTAGACTGGTAGGTGCGTTCTCTTTTGGTAACAACACGATACTTTGCAAACTGAACTGGACGCTTAGCTGGAAGTCAGAATTTAAGTCTGGCCAATTCTTATATTTGTCGTATGGGATGATTTGCATCACCTATTAGAGCCTTACTTTTCTCATCAACAAATTTGGATGCTTGGACTAGCCAAGGATGACAAATACATTTCATGTTATGAGATAACTTTACGAGGTTGGTAGTGACGGCCCGAGTTGTGGGTTCTCAATCCCCTGAGGAGTCTTTTCAGACATTTTAAAAAATTAGCCATCTCTCTTCCTAGTGCTGCAGAAATACTGTATATCTGTTTATTTACTAAGACATTTATGGAAGGTTACATACAATTGTAAGACCTGTTCATCCTTCTGGAGCCAAGTTTTGGCCCTGTGGGTGCTACACTGCCCGGCGGAGTGTGTGGCCAGAGAACACTGGGAGTAGGGACTATGAGACTGTGATCATGTTCAGCAGGAAAGTGGTCTGGTGAGGTCTGATACATCATGGGAAAGGTGAGCATGAGACGTGAGCTTTATATTGGGCTAGATGATCTGTATATCATTTTTCACCTGAACATTCTGAACTTCCACATTCAGTATGGATATATATGCCTCAGGAGAATTAATTAGTTGTTATTATGGTTGATCTATTGGGTGTTGATTAGGTATTGATGTAACTCTCATGTCTGAAAAAAAAAACCTTAAGTAATCAGTTTAGTAGCCATATGCAGACAGGCCATGTCTGTGGAATATTTTTTGTAATCTTTAATATTTCCTGTTCATTAAGATGTTCTCTGAAGATATGCCTACAAGCTATTATAATTCTTCTGAAAGTATTTACTTTGGTTCTTACAGATTTCTCAAGATAACTTTCAGGGGCAGAAGTACCTGTTTCTTAATGGAATAGTATTTTATAATTTCTCAGACAGAACTTACAAATCTTGTTTTACAGCAAGCTTTTGAACTTGATCAAATGGGGACCATCTATAATGAACATGTAGGTGAATAACCCCTGCACCTTTCTGTTCTGTACACCGATTGTACTCAAGTCTTACTTTGAAGTCTGTCTTCTGCTAGGTGGTGTGGGTGGAAAGATTATAAAGAAGAGCTCTCCATCGCTTCTCAGCCTTTTGGCTAAGATCAAGTGCAGAAGAGCTGTCCTGAGGAACCTGTAGTCTTTTGGAGGCTGTCAGCAGAGGTAACCTGTAGAGACAGGTCTCTTCAACCCATGACTATGAAATGAGGTCACATTCCTGTAACACTTGCTGGGACTGACCTGAGCACTTCTCGGCTCCCATGGTCATTGTGTATTCTCCTGGACATGTTCTTGGTTAGTCTCAAAATTCCTTTGGACAATGTTGATATGTGCAAGTAAACAGATGAGCACCCCAGACCTATTTTGACCCCTTTCGTGGTCCTGTGACACTTCTTTTCCTGCCAGTCATCACTCTGTCAAGGACTGGCATCCTCAGCTAGGTTTCATGACTGCTTCTTGCTCTCAGGAGAAGGCCCAACTCTCTTTACTATTTTCTGTCAATATGGATCAGAGTCTTATTTTATCACAGCACAACTAAGCCCAGGTTGCAAATTTTGAACACAACCTAATTGAATGTTGGGGTTTATAGGAAGTCAGTTCAAGGAGAGAATATTAAAAAATTATTGTTTTATGTAACAGCTTTCAGGGGCCATAGGCCTAGACTCACCCTTCATAGGTTTCTAAATGGCCATTGCCCAGCCTGTCTACTGCAACAATCCCATTATACTTTCTCTCTGGGAGTCTCTCTGATCTATGTCTCCCTCACCAGAGTCTACACCTCGGTTTATAAAGGCACAGAATGAAAATAGGATTTTATTCCATGTCTCTCCCCTGCCCCTACCAGACCAGCCTTGCCAGTCCTTAAATGTAGTTCTAAGATTACCTGCTTTTATGCATCATGTACAGCAGTGTTCTCCATTATTTTCAGAAGAGGTTCTCTCTGCCCTTGATCCACTGGTCTGCCAAAGACCATTGCATTGTATTGCTATATTTTACGTCATTTCACAAAAATTGTTCATTTTGAATAATGTCATCGTTCAGTTCAAGATGATTTGAACACGGCAAATCTAATCTTAACTGCTGCTTGAAGTACAGATATTTCTCCAGCAACTTTTATATCTGTATCCTAATCTCCTGTGAAAGAGTTCTAGAAAATGTTCTCTTTCTCCTTTAAGAATAAGCAATAAAATATAATCACAGGGAAGATTAAAACTTTCTCCAAGGAAGTTAACAAAGTCTGCACATAGACAGGCGTGCTAAAACAAATATCTGGAGAACTCTTTTCTTTTTGCCATCATCATTTACTTTCATATGAATGGTGACTTAATTTTTCCTAAATGCCATGGTGGTGTATTACTTTATGTCTGGGCAATTAAAGGACCCACTGGACTCATTTCAAAAACAACGGATGTGTTTTTATGTTGTTTTGTTTATGCCTTTTTGTTTTTTTATTTTGTTTTTATTCTTTTTCCTTTAAAATAAAAGAAAGACAAAGGATAATGTGGCCCAAAGGTAAATTCAGTCCTTTAGTTTCTAGAAGATAAAAACTACTGGCAAAATTTAGATGATTTTGACTTTATAATTTCATGACTATAAAAAAAATATTGTAGCATCCAGTTCTGTGAGATCAGTCTATCATCTTAGAGCAGGTATTGACAAATATTTTCTGTAAAGGGCCAGGTAATATGTTAGGTGTT
Organism: Dinomys branickii; assembly: GCA_004027595.1. Taxonomy (NCBI): domain Eukaryota; kingdom Metazoa; phylum Chordata; class Mammalia; order Rodentia; family Dinomyidae; genus Dinomys; species Dinomys branickii. Next base: position 32,084 of record PVLD010009431.1, on the reverse strand, counting down.
GTGAGCCATGTGATCTACAGCTCACCCTTCACCTCCCCTACAGTGCAATGGTGGTCGTGGGTAATAAATGAATAAACAGGGATAAGTTTGAATAAAGTTTGATCACCAAAATTTGAATTTGTACAATTTTCACATGTCATAAAATATTATTTTCTCAGTCATTAAAAATGTAACATCTAGGGGTTGGAAGGTATAGCTCAGTGACAGAACACTTGGCTAACAGGTGTAAACCCCTAGGTTCTATCTCCAGTACCAAAATCCAAACCAAACCAATCAAACAAACAAGCCGTGTTTCATATGTGGGTCATGTACAAATAGGGGAGTTATTATTTTGGGTTTAGTTTGCTGACCATTGTGCTAGGGCCCTGAATTACATTATCAAACTATATATTCACATTAAGTTTTATAGTAACTCTTAAATAGAGGAAAATTTGGAGTATAGGACTATGCAGAACCTATAAAACCAAATTGGGAGACTCTCTACCTTTCTAGAGTTCATATATGAATCTGAAAAATCCTCCTCTTTCTGAAAGGATCACAGTCTGTTGTGGTTTCTGTGTGTTTTTCCTTGGAAAAAGACAACTTCCTATGTATCAAAAGAAAAAAAAATCTGGGAAGGCTTTTGGCTATCTCAATTCAAATGTGACAGATAATTTTGATGAACTAGGCAGAAACAAGGCAGAAGCATATGGTTTAAATTGTACTTAACAGAGATATGTGTTTTGATCTTGCCATTCTGAGGCTGGTGACCCCGTTGTCCTAATGGGTAGTGAGCACTCCCAGGGCCAGGCTCACAGAAATCTAGTTGAGTGGGTGCAGGTGTGTGCAAAGGGCCATTCTAAATCTGGATTCTGCATGTGGATGGCATACGTGTACTCATCATGGTGAGACAACTAACACTTGCAAATCATTTGCTTTTAGTAAAATATTCTTCCTTCACTTCCACCTATCAAAGCCCATTCCTTTATCAAAGTTTAGATCAAGTGTCATGTGTGCTGAGAAATCAGACCCCATTTCTAGCCACCTTTCCTCCTTTCCCATTCCCCTGTCAGAACGAGCATTTTCTTTATTGATTCTGAAGAATCCAACTTAGATTGTGGTTGCATCTCACAGGGCTGTGGGTTCTCGAGGTAAGAATAACATTTTTTTTCCTCTTGATCTTTTCTTTGTCTTAGTACTTAGTACATGGTCAATATTGAAAAATAGTTTACTGAATGTGGCAACATGACCTTTTTGTAGTAGTGACCGTGGCTAGAAGATAATCCTTTGATTCTAAATACTTCAACTGTCCAGAAAGGCTCTTTTAAATACCTGTCTGTCTCCTGATTGAGGAGAAAAATGACCAGTCAAAAGGGCTCTTTCTTCCCAGGTGAGACCTTAAAGAGGGCCATGGCTCCTCACCGTGCTAACTGTTCCTCCTTTCAGTAGACGGTAACCAGTCTGTGTGCTTAGCAGTAACTCATATGCACACCTACATAGCTGGCTAACTCAGCATATGACTCACCAGAGCTTGAACTGAAATGTTTGTCAGGATAAGGGCCCATTTTTGTACATGGGACTCAGGTGTGCAGTGGGAGATGAAAAAACAGAATGAACATCCAATATAGGCATTTGGACAGTGGCTGGCTAGGCAAATTTGCTGGAAGACCCAGGAGTAGATGCCATCAGAGATTATGTGGCCCCACGACTTTGCTATGGAAACAGTAAGACCAGTGCCTAAGGGGGATATCCCTGACTCAGATACACATGGTATATTACTGTCCTCTAGAGCTGGCTTTTGATTAACCCCTTTGTTCCCAGTCTGTTTCTTTAAAATTATCCATTTAATTAGTTAATTAAATAGATATTACTGAGGCCTACCATCCATCAGCTGGGCATGGGGAGGCCTAGAATGACTCAGGTATGCGTCCTTCCTTTCCTCTTCAGTCTTGCAGCCCTGTGGATGCAGAGTGTGGCAGGAAGGGTCTCATTTGGACCTCATGTACATCGGGTGTGAGCGCTACTCTGGCCACCTCCTATGTCTACCTCATAAAGCTATTGTAAGACTTTGATGAGCTACTTCATGTCGAACCCTCCACATACTTCCTAATGCAATAAATGCTTAATACTAGATAGCTATTTTAATATTGTGATGGAGACACTCAGTCCTTGGTCCAGCTGGCTGTCTTGGGGTGATTTCATTGAAAAGTGTAGAAAGGTGGGCAAAAGATTGGGCAAAAGACTGACCTCAAAACAAAAGTGCACAGTTTACTCCATTCCTTCATATCAGGTTGATTCTAAGCTGTCCATTTAAAAGAAAAAGGCCATTCCTGCTCTTTCTAGAATGGCGGTATGGAGGGTGATGATCAGATGCAAAGTGAATTTATCTGAGTGGGAATAGTCACATTCACTGTGTTCCCTTTGGCCACGTGTAAATCCTGCCGCATTCACTTCTGACTTTCCAGTGAGGCATCATTTCTTTTGTAAATAGAGGCAAGCTTTGCTTATCCATCTCTCTGCCAGCCTAGCCCTGGCCTTGTTAGGCCACCTTGGGGCTCCCCCAGAGCTGGGCACAGGCTCCAGGCTGGCTCTCTGATGGGCTGACATAAGCAGGTCACTGGCTCCCAGGCACTTTTTTGATCTGGTCCGTGGACAGAGTTCCATGGGGTGCAGCTCAGCCTGGTTTCATGTGGTGTTGCAATCGAAACTATTGAATCTCAAAATGGAATATAATTAAGGCTGGGTTAATAAAGCATGTTCCACTCTTAGCCAGCAAAGGGTGTCATATTTCTCCTTGCAGCTTTAGGCGAGGAAACTTAATCTCCAGCTTTGTCAGGGCAGACTGAATCAGAGGTGTGTCATTGAGCGGAAAGCCTCTTGTTTTACTTGTTGCAGTAGCTACACAGCCAGCTTCATCTCTCTGGATTTGCATCGTGCACACAGAATCCAGGCATGGCAGGGCCTTCAAGGAAGGCCTATGCTGCAATGCCCTTGTAGACTCAACTGCCTTTGTGTCAGAGGAGTTAGGGGATTTTACCTTGTTTTAGTCCTGAGATGAATCCTGCAGAAGCTACCTTTCAAGAACAGGAATTATTGAGGGCACAAGGATAGAAGACTGTGGCCCAAAATGGAGTATGTTGTTTTAAACACCAGAACTTGAGAACAGCTTGAAGACTTCTTGGCTTTTGTCTGGCCTTCCTTGATATTTGAATCCTTTCCCTTTTTCTCTTTGTTTTAGCATGTTTTGCTATCCATTCTTCAGGACTCAACATGACAGGTTCCCTGACATTCTCCACCAGAGATAGTTAATATTCATTAACACTCCTTCAGCTCCAAAACCTACTGTATTGCCAATATTGAATAATAATGGCCATGTACTTTGCTCATTGTGGTCTAGGCTCTGTTCTGGGTATGTTATGTAATCCAGTCATCCAGGCATCACGTATGTTATATATGTAAAGGGTGGGACTTACAGTTAGTAAATTTCCTAGGGTTATATAATGAGTTCATTCACCCTACAGAAGTTTATTCAGCACCTACTACTTGCCAGGCACTCTTTTAGGTCCTGAAGGTCTACCCCTAAATGGACAAAAATATCTGTCTTCACAGAATTCCTTTTCTAGCATTTGTGTGCCTGTTAACTGGTACAAACAATGAATGATTAAATTATGCAGTATGTTAGGAGGAAATAAGACATGCAAAAATGCAAATGTGAGGCTGAGCTGGAACATGGACCCAAATGTATGTATGGCATGTCTCTGACCAGTTATATTGCCCTTGTTTAGGGGATCTACTTTTAATTACCATTTACCTCCCAGCCTCCCCCATTTCTCTGGGACAGGACCTTGCCTTGGTCGGTTCCCTATCCAGGCACGTAGCTGTCACAGAGTCAGAATTCAGGGAATGTTTTTGCAGCACATGAGTGAGTGAGTGAGTGACCACATGTTGACACCAAGAACCTGCTAGACAGCAATAATTTCTCAGGGGTCTGGCTGCTCCTAGAGGATCAGCGCCGCCACAGATGTGTCCTGTTATGCTCAGGCAAGTGTTGGAGCCTATAAAACCCACAGAATGGGAAAAACAATGGCTGTGTTTGATGCCCTTGTAGATTAACTACGAGGATTAATGAGTCACTGCACGCTCAAAGACTTTAGCTCTTTGGAAGACAAGGACTCCTGTTATCCCCAGTATGTGCCACTGTTTGAAATTCCACCTGGGAGCTGGTGTGGTATTTTCAGGAGGGATTTCCCAGGTAAATAGTTCGTTTTACTAATAGGATTTATAAGTAGGTTTTATGAACTGCCTCTTTTAGGCTGTGAGCCTGTGTGAAGATTCATTACCATTTGGCACAACTGTGAAAACACATCTCTTTCCCTATTGGTCTAAATGGGCTTAGTGCAGTGTTTTTTTTTTGTTTTTTTTTTAATACTGGGAATTGAACTCAGTGCCTTGCGCCTGTCAGTGGGCTCTTAGTTTAATATAACTGCCCATGGATGTTTTTCCCCATCATGGAAGTAAAAAATGAAATATTTTTCCTTATTTTTTAAAAAAATTCAAGCTGGGCATGGTGGCACATGCCTGTAATCCCAGCACTTGGGAGGCTGAGGCAAGAGGAGCATTGCGAGTTTGAGACCAGCCTGTGCTACAAAGTGAGCTCAAGACAGGCCTGAACTGCATAGTGAGACCCTGTCTCAAAAAGACAAAAAAAATTGAGTCAGTGATCTCTTATTTATTAGCTCTACAAGTACAACTACTGAATATCTCGTTGGCCAGAAGCCAAAAAAAAAAAAAAATTCCTAATAAAGTGATCTTGAATCCATGTTTGCTAGAAGAAAAGGCTTTACTTTTGGACATTGGGAACAGAAAATGGGAAATCCCGAGAGCGTCACAAGAGTGTGAAAACTGAACAGGATGGTTCTGTTTATTCTTCTTTGGTGGCTGATGATTTGGCACCCTAAACCTGTTCCGTCACTCCTACACTCAGAATGCAGGAGGGAGGCCTGCTCAGTATTTTCCTGTTCACCCACTGCTGTGTTTTTAAGCATAATGAACTCAGTTAACTAAATGCATTGCCAAGTTCCATTTGATGTTAGCAAACAGGTCAGCATTGCAGCATTGTCTTGATATGCACAATGTGAATTCTTAAGATTGGAGACTGTTTCCTGGTAGGGAAAATCACCTGTTATCACTCAGCAAAGACATAATAATAGTTTTGGTTTCTGTCTCTGTCTCCTCTCCAAGAGTTCAAAGGTCTCTCTTGTATTTTATCTTGGTCATCTCTGTAGCTCTGTTGTGAAGGCAGAAGACGTGTTATCAACCCTGTTTTGGAGAAGGGAAAACTGAGGCATGTTTTGTTGAGTTGTCCCTCTTTGTGTTGATGCTACTTGACTCAAGTTCAAGTCTCTTTCCTGCTAAGGTAACCAATCAATTTAGGATGTGACATTTAAAACCTATTATCTACAGGGCTGGTCTGTGCTGGACACCATAGACACAGTACTTATTACATCAAATCAATATTTCAAGGTAGCCACTGTGAATGATGTTTGATGGTTTAAATAGCTTGTTCTAGTTGGTAAGTAACTTGCTACACCAATACTTACAATACTATTGTTTCCAAGTTCAGTGTCATTGTCTACGTGAAGACATTCCCTTTTATGTAATGAGTGGCAGAGCTGGCCCTGGTTCTGTTGGAGTTGTAGTATGTCCTGGCCTAGGTTGAGATGCTGTTGCCTTAGGCAGCTAACTTGACATGTGTTCATATAAATGTTTTGCTCAACATTTATTTTAGTTGGGTAGGAAAGAAACTGATTTTCTATTAAATTGAATTCCTTTCAGTCAATGTTTATATTTAAAATGAGGAATTCATTAAATGCATTGACTCTAATGAAACATTTCAGGGTATTTGAACAGCTGTCTAGTTCACAGTTTTTCCATCTCTGCTAATTGGATAGTGTAAGTCACGTTCAGAAAGTAACTTCCAAGAATATAGTTGCACAGCCTCATTCAAAAGTAGTGTAAAAATTGATTTTCCTGGTATACCTTTCAGCAAAATGTTCTCACTTTTCTTTTGTTCATTCATTCCCTGTATAGCTTTTTTAGGGGAGAACAGGAGTGGAGGTAGTTTTCTCAACCAGACAACTTCTTGCTGTGCCTATCAAAAGGATTGAATTTTAAATATCACACAAAAGCACCCAGTGCCAGTAAACAGCATGACTCCAGCTTTGATGTAGTTTTAGATTTTTCCCCTACCTTCAGGGGATGACCAACTTATAAAAGCAGGCTACCCTTACACTGAGAAGTATTCATAATAAAATCAAGCAATAGAGCTAGGGTGATCCAGTGAATCACAGTATAAAGTTTCTGTTCAAGGGATGATCTCCATTTTAAAGAAAGTGGAACTAGTTTCAGTTGTATCAGTTATGTAAGTGAAACCTTAGCCAGCTTCCACTATATTCTGATTCATGCTTCTGATGTCTCAAAATTTGTGGCAGAGAACTCTCAGCTGAGTACATATTCGGATCTTCTCTCCCTTTTGAGCATCGAGAAGACCTCATGTTCTCATATTCTTGCAATTATGGGCCATCGACCGATACTGTTGGACTCTGAGTGGAAATGATGTATGTTATTTTGGCCAAAGTGATTAAAAGTGAGGGTGATCTCCTCACTCCTTCCTTTGCAGAGAGAACTCAAGTGTCACGTGTTAGGACGATAGCAAACCCAGAAGCCTTCTGCTAGGATGGTGATCAGTGCACAAGCCATGTGCTAGGATGCTGATGTCACAGCATGATGCCTTGCTCCTCTGCCAGCCTGGGTCTCTGAACAACTAGGTGTAACTGGCCTGCATCAGCTATGTGCCAGGACACCTTTGTAATATTAAATTCTTGAGACTTGAGGAATCTAATGGGCACCCTGACTACGACAGCTGACATCCTGGTATCTGCTCTTTTCTCTAACTGCATTTTGTCTTCTTTCCTTTCCTCTGTACGTTATTTACAAAACCAAGGTACTCCATGGGCTGTCTAGGTTTGGATCAGTTCTTATTAAGCTCTCGAGAAATATCCTTCATGGATTCTGGGAAGAGGACTGCTGCCTGTGCCAATCACGTCTCCCTTGCTGATCTCCCCATTTTGGACTTTGAGTGTAGGAGGCAAAGCATGAGGTGAAGATTGAGAAAACGATGAGAAGAGAAGAGCACAGGACGTGGTAGGGATAATGAGTGTTTTGGTGTAATTAGAACTGAGAAAACAAGGTACAAGAGGAACTAGAAATGGTCTGACCAATTTTGCATGTCTGTATATGGGTTCATATATTTACACTTCGAAGATATCAATGGATAAAGCAATAACCACTGTTGAGACCATGTCGCCTTGTCTATAGATCAGTTGTGATTGTACTATTTTTTATGCTAATTGGTGTCTGTTTGTTAATATGTTTTTGTACTTTTATTTAAATAAATAAATAAATAAATAAATAAAGAGGAACTAGAATCTTCTACTCCGACACCACCAAACAATGTCACTTATGGACTTAATCAGTAGTACTTTCATCAATTCACTCTCATTTTCCTGAGGAAGTTATTGGTGCATTCCACACACAGGGAGACCTGACCTGAGCCTGGTCCTCAGGTGGAGAGATGCGGAAAGCCTATGCCTTGGGCTCCATTTCCTAATCTACTTGTAGGGGAGGTGTTGCAGTCAGGGTTTGCAAGGGAAAAGATTTAACACAGGATACAAAATTTATAGGATTATTTTATAATATTCACCCAAAGAGTCAAATGCAAAAGAGTGAAGGAGATTTATCCACCCGTTAGAGAGCCAAAGAATCCAGGTGAGAGCCTGGATCCCATGGCAATGTCCAGCCGGAGACCTAGAGCCCACAACAATGTCTCACAGAAGTCTGTATCAAGGATCTGCAGTGGGAAGTCCCAAAGGCTAGTGGTGGAAGCTAGAAAGTCTGCAGCAGTGGGATGACGGTTCTGTGCCAGCGGGCTGAGGGATCTATACTGGAGCCAGGAAGCGATGTTCAAAATAAAGACCAGACATCCCTGCAAAAGAACCGCAGCCATCCTCAGCGACAGCAAGGTCCTGGGCTCCATGGAAAATGAGAACAGCTGAGTTCCTATCAGGAAAACAAGTGTCACAAACTTTTCCAGGAGAGTCAACAGTACACCATCTTCCCCTCCAGTTCTCTTTTTATGCTGTTTGCAACAATCCTCAGGTAGGCCCTCCACATCCCAAGTCTTGCTGACTCAGTGCAGCCGGTGTTACAAATTGATCATTAGCTAATTCAACACAGGAGGCATTCACCTAAGAGAGAATTTGAAGTTCCCTGAAGCAAAGAAAGAAATAGACAGCTGTTTAGAAGCAAGAGTGACTGGCCAGTGGCTGGGTGAGTGGCTATAGAATGAGACAGAAGTTTCTTTCAGGTGTGGATGTCACTGGATACTGGCCCAAGGTTATTGGGTCCAAGAACATTATCTACTCAGTTTCCCTAGACCAGTGAGGGTGAATCTTTTAGCACTTCCCATGATACAAACAGCCCACTGTGGCACACGTGCCGTAGATTTGCCACCACTGCCCCAAACCTTAGTAAGCATAGTCTCATGCTCAGTAAATTCTCACCCCTTATTCTGTGGTATAGAAGCTAACTGTCAATGCCTGAATTTATAGGGTAAAAATACTTTGCAGACACTATATCAAGGAAGTAGCAGTAAAAATATATCGATACCAATACCTGCCTTTTATGAAGGATTATGATGTTCTAAGTATTGTGTACTTTGTGTATTATGTTATCTAATCCCACAACTCATTTGCAATGTTTATCCCTATGTTATAATTTCAGAGATGCAAAGCTAATTGCTCAAGTGACTATTTTAGGTGTCTAAGGTGTTTAAGAAAATCATGGTGCTAGACTTCGCATCTAGCCGAGTTTGGTATTATAGGCCAAGCTCTTCTTCTTTAGGCAGTATTGGTAGATTAGCAAGGAGAGGAAATTAATCCTTGGTAGTATCTTGGTGCATGTGGAAAAAAAACAGATGGCACTGAAATATTTGAAGTGATGGTAACTCCTGCCTCAAAGTGGAATCTTCCTTCCAAAGAGCAGAAGTTGTTTCTAGTGTTGTCCTCTAGCCACGGTGGGGTCAGTGTTGGCTTCTTGGGCAGGGCTATGCAAGTTCTGACAATTTCTTTTCTTTAGGATCTTTTCTTCTAGACTAGCACATGTCCTTCAGATCTTACCACTAGTTCATACATAAGAGTGCTGGAATGCTAACTTCCAGCTCTGATGTAAGGGGCTGCGACCACTGTACTTTATCAACAGAACTGAGGCAGTAAATACCATCTGGGATCCTTTTGATTTATAAAAGCTTACAGATACCCTACATACTCTTCACTGGTTTCCCTTCCACAAGAATCACTGTGGATCAGTTTACACCTTTCCCAGCATTGCAAAGTTGTGCTCTGCTCCCCTGCTTTGATTTGGAGGGCAAGTAAGGGATGGCTTGGGAAGATGGTAGGCTTTCTCTGCTGTGAGGACTTTGGCCTTCCACTGTCTTAGGAGCAGCTCTGGATGAGAACTCCACACAGACCACAATGCCCAGAACAACGGCAGAGGGCAGAGTAGCATAAGGAGGGACTCGAGGGGCTTCATAGCCCTTCCTTCCTTCCTGGAGGATCCGGGACAGGTGGCACTGAACAAGGCCTATATGGTTGGGCTTGGAAAGTTGAGGAAGACTTTTGTACAGGGAAGAAGGGAAAGATATTCCTCGGGGAGGGAATAGAATGTGTGAAGAATGACAGCCAGAGAAAGATGTGTTTTTTTTTTTGTGGTACTGGGGATCGAACTCAGGACCCTGCGCTTGCTAGGCAAGTGCTTATTCCACTGAGCTATATCCCCAGCCCCTGGGAAAACATTTTCTTTGTTTTTTGTTTTTTTTTTTTGGCGGTACTGGGGATTGAACTCAGGACCCTGCGCTTGCTAGGCAGGCGCTTATTCCACTGAGCTATATCCCCAGCTCCCAGAGAAAGATGTGGGGTTCAGGGTAAATGAGCAGATTCATCTGGCTGGAAGTCAAAGTCCTTGGAAGCCTAGAAGCTGCTGGAGGACAAAAGCTGCGTCTTGTCCTGGAATCCAGAAAGGGCTGAAACACAGCAGACGCTCAATCATAATTTGCTGTTGGAACCCTAGGTACTTGAATCAATGAACCAATGAAAGGAATCCTGAAAAGGTCTTTGCACCTCCCTGTAGCCCTCACAGTCATCAGTTCTCTGTCAGAGCCCAGCGGTGGATGCGGCATCAGTGCCAGCTCTTTGTTCTCCATCTGCTGACCTAGACCCATCCGTAACAGAGGAGTCCCCCTGCCCCTCGCTTTCTTTCCTCTTTGCAGTCCTTTCTGCTTAGAAATTCAACACAATTCACCTGTTTTTCTTGTCTTAGTTTCTCTACCTTTTTGGTTTTAATGGAAATAAACCTAGATTTGGAGCTGAAATCCTTAGGTCCTAATCTCAAGCTTTTGTTACTTCCTAGCTGGTAAACTTCTGCACTTCCCTCAATCACTTGAGGCCTTAACTCCACTGTATGTGAAATGGAAGTAATTAAGCTTATCTTATGGAATGTTGTGTGGCTCAAATGGACTATGTTACTATTTCTGTGTCTTCTAATGATTCGTAATAGGTGTTTTAAGAAGGTGAAAGAAAATTCAGCCGTGTGTGGTGGTGCACGCCTATAATCCCAGCACTAGGGAGGCTGAGGCAGAAGGATCGTTGGGAGTTCAAGGTCAGCCTGGGCTACAAAGTGAGCTTAAGGCCAGTCTGAATTGCATAGTGAGACCTATCTCAAGAAGGCAAAAAAAAAAAAAAAAAAAAAAAGAAAAAGAGAAAAAGAAAGAAAATCCATACTGTGGTCATATGGCTGTGGGAGAGTTTGGGTTTAACAAAATACATAAAATTCTCAAACTATGAATAAGTTTTATATCTTATGGGCACCAAAAGGGAAGTTTCATGGGTAAAAGTATGAGGTGCAATACTGTGGTGGCAGGCTCTCTTTCCCGCCCAATGCCCCTTTCTCTTTTCTTTTTTGCTATAATAACTCCTACCATGTGGCATCAAATATGCCTTCCTTTTTTTTCACCTAGCTGGTCAAGGCAGTTCAGAGTTTGTGCTCTAGTTCAGTTAACTCTACCTGCGCACCCTGCAGACAGCAGGTGATTTTTGAGCAGACCCTTACAGAATGAGTTAGGCGCTTTCACCAGAAATAAAGGCAAGAAACTGTGCAGAAGGCACAAAGCACATCAAGTCACAACTTGTGTGTGAGATCCCAGCCCCCCAGCTTACTCAGACCTTTGTCCCAAGTGTGAGTAATGAAGCTTTGTGAAAGTAAGGGGTTAGAGGAAAACGACATAAATCATTAGCTTCCTATTATACAGTGACAGCATTATTTGCTCACAAGACCAAGCCCCGTGACCTCCTTCTGGTATAATTGTATGCTATGTTTGGGGAAGCGGGGCCTTCCCCAGACTGACCTCAAGGCACACCCTAGTCCTCCTTGCCTCAGTGACAGAAGAAGCAGCAGGGAGGAGCAGCTCCCCCACAATGGTCAAGGCATTCTTTCAGTTTGACTCTTCCTCCTGACACTCCCTGGCACAACCCCTGGGAGATGGGTGTAAGTATCTGTGGCATCAGGCCCTGAGCCCTGAAGCCTCACGTTAGCAGTGGCACCATCACTTCCACTGTGTAGAAGGCGATGGCTTTGCAGAAAAACATAAATACAGCCACAGATGGGGATGGCAAGCACACCTAAGAGACGAGCGCAAAGACAAGATCAGCAGCTGGAGACGGGGATGGATGGCGAGCCTGGATGCCCTGGTGCAAACTCAGGGGAACACGCTCTGCCTCTTGGGAGTGCCCCTTTGGATTCCAGTCATCAGGGCAATTTGGGGGAGTTTGTTCCAAACCACACAGTTTTGGATAGGTGCCTTCCCTTGGGTTGTCTCACACTTCAGCACAAATTGTTAACACTCTTCCTGTTCACTAGACTGTGAATTCTCTTTAAATGGAGGGCCTCTGCTTCTGTTTCCCTCGTGTTACTCAGAAGAAGTGCCTAATGATTTCTTTAAAACATTTTAGTAACACTCAGATATGATTTCCTATGTTTAATGTCATCATTGCAACTGTACGTATTCTTTTAATACTCAAAATGACTGCAATTTTATTTTTGTTAATCTAAGTCCAGCAGTCCCATTGGAAAGAACAGTTCTTTCATTAGGGATAATATTATCTCTAATATTACCAAGAGCCACCATGTTGTTTTATGTTGTGCTCCACACTGCAGAAGGTGGTTAAATTAAACTAAATTTGTCCTGAGAAGGCCTCTGTACTCAAGTCCTTAGGTAATGAAAGACATCTTATCTTACTATGTAAAGTCATTGAAAGCTTGACAGTGTAATATATATTTGCAACAAATGCCATAGCCAAGTCTCAACCAATTACAGTAGCTAAGCCTCAGTCAATCACAAGGGCCAACCAATGAGGCCATGTACAAGTGCAAATACTGAGCTGTAACCAATCCAGCTGTCTCTGCCCTGACTTTTGTTTTCTGTGCATAAGTGCTGCCTGCTCACATTTTGAAAAGTGAGTCCTCCGAACCTGTTCTGGTTCTGAGGATGATACATTTGTGAATCACTTCTTGCTCAGCTAAATTCTGGTAAATTTAATGAAAGTCCTTTTGTGCAGCCAGGTACTCAGTTGACAAAGACATTTCACCATGTCACATATAAGGTTCCAAACTAGTACTCACAAAGGTTCTTAGGCTGAGAAGATACTGTCAGTTCCAGTCATTCCTAGTTTGCAGACCAGAAACCTGGGGCTGAGCGAGGGCAGGTGCTCACTAGAGGGCAGAGACTCCCTCCTAGTGCTGCTTCCCACTGCTGTCTCAGCCGCGTCAGGGGTGGTTATTGCACATTTATTCATTTAATAATAAAGGGTGGCTGATTTCTTTTTAAGGTGGCTAATTTCTATTCCGCTCTCTCGATGGTTTAATAGGCAAATAAACTGTATACTAAAATGCACTTAAAAATGATTGCCTTTCTTTAAACTGAAAAGGAAGTGATTATTATAATAGGGGTGATGCTGCGGTCAGGCTTTCTCCCATCCCCCCAGCAGTGTCTGCTGCTTGGCTGTTCATGTCTTTGAACATTTATCCTGAAGCTGAGGCTTCCTGAGTTAGGTGATGCTGCTGACAGCTGGGACTCTCAGTGGGGGGTACAGTATGAAAGCAAAATTTGAAAGTATTTTCCGCTTGAAATTCAGATGACCAGGAAGAGAGATAGATCAAATATTTGAGTAAACATGGCAGAGGGAAACCAGCTATAACACATAATTCTGGGATTTATTTATTGATTTTGTAGCAGTTGTCAGATCCCTCATTTCATGCTCCTGCTTGTTACTGAACATTATTGCCTCTGAAAGTCCTGACTGTACAATGAAATCCTGACCACCCAGCATGAAATTCTTACCTGGGATTCAAGACAAGAAGCAGCCTTCTCTGTAAGACCTCTGACCATGTCTGCGTGGGTTTCAGGGCAACAAATCTGCAAATAGCAGTTAAGGAATAGTTTTCTATTTTCACTTTCCTCAGGGGCCATCCCTTGCCTTCATCCCAGGGGCCATAGAGAGCAGCTTAGAGGTTTCCTAGGATGCTATTGTTTGGGTGAAGCTGGGGTGAGCATTTTCTAAGATCATCAAAGCTGCTTGGAGTCTTTCTATTTACTCCTGTAGCTGCTAAATAGGAGCCCAAAGTAACTGTGGAATTTGAAGTCATTTCTACTTTCAAGCCTGATTTCCCTTCAAGGAGAGGAGAAAGACCCCTCTTGGGTCCTATCAGGCAGCCTGGCTAGGCTTCAGCCCCTCAGGCAGCCTCCTGTGGTGGGATGGACAGACGGCCTCAGCCCCACTGCAGAGCCAGCAGTCCCTCCCCAGACCTCCCAGCAGTTCAAGGATCCATCAGCAGCAGCCCTGCATGAGGCGTTCAGGAGCTCTCCCAGCAGCTTTGATCCTATACCATGTGTGTTTCTTGAGGTTCTTGGATTGGCCTACAGTGGAAGCAGCAGAGCAAGCCTGAGGCCCAAAGCACCCTGGGAGGGGAATCCCTTATCTCCTAGAAGGAGGACTCATGTGGAGAGAAGCCTTGACTGCTGTCCAGTCAGCCGTCACGTGGTATCTAGCTCACAGACTTCTAGAAACAGGTGTGCTCTGCTCACTCTCTCCCTTCCTGCCCATCCCATCGAGAGGCAGCCTGACTGTCTGCACACTTCCTGGGGAGAATGGCAGCTGTGAGGCTGTGGGCCTGGGGCAAAAGCTAGAGCCAGTTCTTATAACAACCCTGCCAAGAGGTCAACCCCGTGCTGTGTAGACGGCATCAGATATTCAAAACTGGATGGACTGAGGTCTTTTAATTCCCACTGTACCACTAGCAAGCTTTACGTTCTCAGGCACTTGACTTGGCAATCAGAACTTGAGCTTCTCCAACTGTGTAAAGTGGGTGATACTGGTACCTGTTTCACAAAGCTTGAAAGGCGACTTGGATTAATGTAAGTAAAGTTCTTGACATCTAGCAGACACCCGATAAACGCTCTTCATCTTCCATTCCCTACTAGGAAGAAGACCTTTCCTCTGATACTTGGTCCTGACCAGATGATACCAGGGTCCTGTACTAGAGAGAGACACTTGACACACTTGTTTTCTCTCTCTGTCTCTCTCTCCTTGCACATACTGTGTGTTGAACGCTGTATTAATGCTCAAGAGGAATCAGACATGGATTGTTACTGTCCCCAGTACTGCTACACCTGTCCCATGCCAGCCCACCTAAGGCAGAGACAAGTCAGAGGGAAGAGGCCACAGAGCAGAACCACTGATCCAGGGCCTCCATCGTGCACCTGCACGCAGGAAGGGCAGGTGTCTTTCTAGTAGGTATATGGTATTCTGTATGGTGACAGGGATTAAGCAAAACCCCTCTTTATTCCTTCTCACCCCCTTACCCCCGGCCTTGTATGCTCCTATGGAAGACAGGCCAAACCTGAGAGATACAGCACATGGGGGAGCACTGTGCTTTCTGACCTGGGAAGAAGTACCCAATAGGAACCCATTGGGTGCTCCAATAGTTCCCTGGAGATGTACCAGTGACTTTTCTTAGTCATCATGGCAATGGTGAAAAGTCAGGTGGGTGGGGAGCAGCAAAGGTTTTTTTCTGATATTTTCCATATGTGCCCTAAATTTGGATCCATCTGCCGTCCACATTGTGATCTTCATTGTAGGCTCTGCCTGGTGAAGGCAATGTCTTGTCGTTAGGCTGCATTGTGGAACGCAGTAGTGCTTCCACCTGTGTGTGGCCTCTTTTGGGTGCAAATTTCAGAGGAGGCTGTGACGAAAGAGGAAGCTGATCAAAGCAGAGGACACAGGACATTAAGTGTGCAGCAAAGATGACTCAAGCCTGATTTCTAGTTCCAAATGTCAATAGAGCTGCAGATGGGAGGAGGCAGGAGGCTGGCTGTGCTTGGGGTGCTGAGGGTTCACTGTCAGGTACTTAGCGCTCAGCACGGTAATTGTACCCTCATAGGGATAGTTGCAGGGATTGAGTTAACACTGCTAATACCTTTGCAGGAGGCACAGAGCAAACACTGAAGGAATCCTTACTTGGAAAGACAGCAGGCTGGGAGGAGAGTGCTGGGACCCCATAGCAGGACTAGTTCCATATATTAGGCACTTTCTGTCACCCCACAATCTCTCACCCAGATGCTGCTTCCGTAATGAAACACTTTGGCACATTCCATCTACAGTAGGCCCTCAATTATCCACTTACCTTCTTCTTTATAATTATTATTATTATTTTTTTTAGCAGATGAGGAACCCTGGAAAGCTTAAGTAACTAAATCTTAAGGTAGTTTATGAAAAACTAAGTTTACCTGCAGGGGCTCCCGACTCCCAGTTGGTTTCTCTTGTAGTGAACCCAGTATCTCAAAATTTAGGAAGGAATGAGATACACCCCCCCAACACACAGCAAAATAGCATATTTTGAATTTTTTTCCTGCCTCCACTAACACTCAGGATGCTTGTGATCAGTAACTCGTTCCAGCAGCTCTGATTTGTCCAAGTGCGGGTCTCTGTATATTGATAATGGCAAGCAGACAGGCCTGAAGTCTCAGTGGGAGAAATACTCCTTTAGAAGTTCTGCATGATTGAGCTGCAGCACGTTTTCCTCCCGCATGGGGCCGGAATTCCAGATTACATCCACACACTTCCGTATCCCTTTCTCCCCCCACCAAAGAGTCGAGCAAAGTGCAGGCTGGGGTTGTGAGATCCACGTGTCAGATAGAGGGAAGACGGTCCCAGTGGCTCTCTGGAGGGTGCACTGAGGAGGGCTGGCTTGTGTTCTGGAATTCCCAAATAAAAAGCAAACAAAAAATCTCTCATCACATTGGTGTGGAGTGCTTGCTTCTCAAGAACTGGATTTCTTGGCGCCTGTCTTCACCCGCTACAGCACACACAGTTCCCATGAGTGAGAACTCCAAATGTCAAGAGGAGATATATGGATAAGCTTGGGAAATAACTTTGGCATTCAAGGTGGGCCGCTGGCAGTTGACCTTACCATACCTTTGTAATCGTACTCTCCTGACTCTCTTCATGTGCCTTATTTTCCAGCCAAAGTAAACTGCTCATTTTGTCTGGGCCCCATGGCTGCCCTGCCTTCTGCCTGAGCTGGTCTCTCTCCCTGAATACCTGAGCTCTTTGGTTCCACACTTCCTGATCCCACATCGCCTTTAAGGTACAGCTCATGTGCTGCCCCTAAAACCTTCCCTAATCTCCAAAAATGGTGCTTCTCCTTCTGGTTCCTCATATCTTGTCCCATTATTCATTCCACAGATACAGACTTAGTTCCTCCCATGAACCAGGTACTATTTTAAGTACATTCAGTGAACAAAGATCCCTGACCTTGGAGAGTTTTACTCTGGCCTTTCCCTTGTGTTCCACCTGGATACATTGTTCTCCTGTCAGACACTGTGCCACTCAAAGAAGATTGCTGCCATGTTGGACACCTGTATGCGTCATTTCAGTGACATCCCATTGCTCTTGGCTTAAAAGCCTTGGTGCTGAGCATTCTTGTCTAGAACTTGTATGGATCCAAATTCACTTCCCTCCTCCTTGTCCTTCTCTTTTCCCTTCTATTTCAGCTTTCGCATGACTTTGTCTACTCACCCTGCTACAGTACTTATGTGCATGCTTTCCTTCTGCATGAAATGTTCTCTCTCTTCACCACTTAGTAACCTTCAAATATCAGTGTAAACACTACTTCCTGTAGGAGAGCTTCCGTGGCCTCTTGGACTAAATTAAATACCTTTCACAGCATCATTGCTCTTCTGTCCTGAATCTCAGCTGCTAATTTACATGTCTCTGTGATTATATCACTAAGACCTGCCTCTCCATCCAGATGATAAATAACCAAGGATGGAGATGGAGTCTATCTTTATTTACCATGTGCAGTCCCAGCACATGGTAAAGAGTTAATAACTATTTTTAGAGTAAATGAATGAATGCTCCCTATCTGTCACACATGCTAGATTATCCACGAGAGGCTGACTGCCAAGCATCCTGGACCTAATTTGGATTTCGACGATGCTAGCTATCCCCTACAGGACCACAGCGATGTCCTGTGCATACAAAAGGTTCCCAATTTACTTTTGGCACTTTTGACTGAATAAACAAATGAATCTAAAGTTTAGTAGTAGACGGAAGACAATGCAGTGAGTAACATATTAGAAGAAATTTTATTCCAGCACAAGCTGACAGTGGGATGTGTCAGTGGTATGGGTGGGCGCATTGAAGCCAGGCTCATCAAAGGTGGGCTAGGTCTGGGGATGTCTGTATACTTGGCGTTATCAAGGAAGAGGGCAGGTCATGCTTTAATTGTCACTCTGGGCATATGAAGTTTTAGTTGAAGACCTTGTAGTAAATATAGAAAAATAGTCAAAATGAACATAACTTCATTTTAGATGGTGACAAAGCAACATTGGGCAGTAATTCTCTCTTTTCTTGCTAATCATCATCATTTTTAAAAAGGCAGTGGTGGGCCAGGGATATGGCTCAGCGGCACAGTGCCTGCCTGGCAAGCACAAGGTTCAGAGTTCGAGTCTCAGTACCAAAATATAAGTTAAAAAAATGCAGTGGTAATACCTTAAGTTCACCAAATGAAAAGAACAGTTGCCTGGAAACAAAGCACAGTCATAGATATGGGGTTATTATGTTATTATTATAGGTTGGTGAGAAGAATGGTATTATTATTTCTATTTTTCACAGATGAGGAAATTGAGGCTCACAGTAGTATGCTCAAGACCTGTGGCTATTGTATCAGGCAGGATTCGGCAGGTTACAGCGCAAGAACAAGAAGTGCAAGATCTGTGTGTACCTTAGAGGTTTTCTTCTTACTCCTGCTATTTGCCCACTGTGTGTTTACTGGGGGATTCTGTACCACGAGTCCTTCAGGGACCTAGGCTGCCGAAGCAGCCAGCATTTCAAATGGTGCTGGCCACTGTTGTAGAGTGAAAACCACATCTCTAGAGAATCTCACACTGCCAAGTCAATGACCTCCCCTCGGTATGTACATGCCACTTGCACTCATAATTCATTGATTAGAGCTAGTCACAGGCCTCACCCATTCACAAGAGGGCCAGAAGGGAAACGTTCTGAAGTGAGTTTAATGTAAATGCCCAATATGCAATTTTGTCAAGATACAAATGAGCTTCAGTGTTCATTCAAACTCAGAATGATTGTCATCCAGGGGAGTTTCTTGTCACTCTCATAGTGATGTTTGACTGAGACCTTGGTATCCTCTCTCTCTAGGACAATGCATGTTACTGTTCTCTATTCTCAAAGCCAGTCACAACTATAGCTAGGCTTCCAAAAATCTCACTCCTAAAATCTAACCTCTGTAGCAACCAGAGTTATCTTTATAAAACACCAAGATGACCAGGATTAAACCTGTTTACCACTCTCTGTTTTCCAAAGATTACGTACAAAAGTGATGTTTCACAATCTTACTCTGCTCACATTTTCTATGTTCTCTCTCACTTTATTGTTTTTTCTTGCTCCTTTTTTTGCAACAAGGTCTCATCACTCTGGGCATATACCCAGTGTATTTTAGGCTGGTCTTGAACTCATGGTGGTCCTCTTGCCTTAGCCTTCCAAGTGCTGGCATTATAGGCAAGTGCCTCTATGCCCTGCTTTCCTTGCTCTTTATCATAGGTAACCATATTTCCTGGGCTCCTTTGCCCTCTGGCTTGCATGTTGGGTTAGTCCATGAGGGGACAAGACTTTGTCAGAGGCTGAAGGACTGGAGGAGAAGATACCCCAGAATAGTTCTTCCTTCATCCCTGCTTTGGGTGTGATATTTGTGGTGTTTACCACATCCCCTTCAAGACTCTAGGTCCTGTTGGACAGAGCTACCTTAATTCCAGTGTCACCCCTCTGATCCTAGACCCTGGGCTTCTTCAGCCTTAGGTGTGATGGAAGTTTCCTCTGTAGCTAACTTATGAGTAACTAACCATCTTGGGTCTCACTTCTCAGCCACATGTATGAATAATCCCTCATGTTACATTCCCTCTGTTTGCATACTTGGTTTCTGTATTCAGACAGGACTCTAATTAAACAGTTGGTCATTGGGGAAATTTATTTACATGGATATAGATCAAACTACCATTCCTCTGATATTTCTGCTCTGGTATTTTAATTAGAGCTAACTCAAATCTTGTTGGAGAAAGCATGTATAAGATCCTACCAGGCACCATCCTCTCTTACCTCACCAGTTTAACATGACATTAGGTTTTACAACCTCCTTGCTTTTAATTCCCCTGGCCTCATACTTCACCTCCTCACACCTCTCTCAGACTCTTTTTAACTTGGCAAATAGCTAAGATTTCTCAAGTTTGCCTCCTGAAATTTGTATATAATATTGATTTCAGTAAACCCACAGGTCTAAGTGACATAGTTCCTGCCATCATCATTCCTCAGGAGCCTTCCATCCTCTCACTGGAGGAGAAGAATCAGACTTTCAACACTCAGAGCTGTTTCACACTTTCCGTATGCTGTTGCCTTGACTTGCAATCCTGTTCTTCCATCTTCACCCAGGAGTTTTTTACTTGTTCTTTGGGCCTCAGGTCAAGCTTCACATTTTCTTGAAAACTTATCCTGAGTTTGGCTAGTGACATTTTGAGTTTGAGGTTCACAAAGTTCTCTGGACTTAATGTCATCAGACTGTCCTGCGGTTGATTGTTTGCTTGAGTTTGTTCGTCAGAAGGCTTGTGCTTTTTTGGAGCAATTGTAACTCAATTATTTCTGTTTTCTCAGTGTCATTTGTGAAGCATGGTACTAAATATGTCCTAAGAATGGAGAAAAGTGACTTTGGGAAGGTTAAGAGTTTAGGCATGGAAAAAGCAGAGCTCAAGAATGGATATGTGTCTATATCACTTACTTAAATACAACACTGTGGTTCTAGTATTGTGTCTAGTATTGACACACTGGGCACCAGTGAATTGATTTACCTGCAAAATGTATTTTGGAGCAGTTGAATCCTTCTAAACTACTGGCCCAGGCGGTTAAGATTTGAATTCTGATGAAAACCTACCAAGTATAACAACTATTTTTCAGACTAATATGAATGAAACTGCTTGCTCCTGGCAAGAGTAGATCAACAAAACTAACCACATCTCAAGACCATTCAGTCTAAACAAATTTGGGTAAAATGTATCCTGTCAACTCTCCCAAGAGTTAGTTGTATCTTTTTTGTTGTTTTTGGGTGGATGAATACATTGTTGTTTTTCTTTTTTGTCATAGCTCGGGGATTTTGAAAGGTCGTTGTTTATGGTTTGGCAGGTCTCATTGGTAAATACCTGTCAAATGATTAATTACAAAGATTTAAAATATGAACTTTTAGTGCATGGGGAGCGGTGATTGTTTTGTGAGTTTTGCCGTTCTATTCCATTAGCATCATTTCAGAAAGAAGTAGCTCTTCAAAAAACCAATGGCCACTTGTCCCAGGTTCTCTCCATAACTGGTGCAAACGTTTTAAGTTTAGTTAAATTGGGTGCTACAAGTAATGATGGAGCTACCCATTTCTCTGTGAGTCTACACAGGATATGTCTGTGTTCCAAGGACCAGGACTTCCGTGTGGATTCCAGATAGAACTGATGAGCAGCGGTGCTAAGTACCCTGCTGAGAGGATATTTGATATCCTCTGGTCTGGTCTGTCCCTTGGTTGCTAAGGTAGGAGAAAGTGTCTGGTCTTGGCATCAGGACACCAGGCTCCAAATCCTTTTTTGGTTTGTGCTTTCTTAAAGATTGAATATGGAAGAAGCATTTTTGCTTTTATTTTGCCTTAGGGATTAATAGGCTGAGGGTGCTTTAAAGAAGGGATGGTTTTCAACAGAAGTGAATTTCACCAGACAAAAGTTCTTGGTGTATGGTCTTATGTGATCCTAGGGAAGTTACTTAGCTCACTAGGCCTTAGTCTCCTCGTTCGTTAGAAGGAAGAAGATGCTATTGGCCTTACAGGGTTAAACCAGATAGTGTGTGTAAATTGTTGGGCTGTAGTGGTGTTCAGTAATGGTCAGTTTACTTGCAGTCCTCCAATTTTGGGGTGGAAAGAACTGATTTTGAATCTTTCCCCTCTGGAAGTTCCAATTACACACAAAGCCATTCATGAAAGGGACAGGAGAGCCCTTCTGTGACCACACCAACACTGAGTATGTGAATCTGGATGGGGTACTAGGTTTTGACTCCATAAATGCTGCTGTCTGGGTTAAGAGCTAGTCCTTACAATGAATTACAGAGAATTGAAATATTGGCTGACATCGTGAATATGTAAAATATTTTGTTTCCATTTGTCACTGTCATTGTGATTTCTGATTTTCACTAAAAACCAACACTAGAGATTTCATAATACTGCTATATAAACTCCGGTATTTCTGGTTGGGCAAACCCAAGTGTGTGGGGACAAGCCCCAGGGTTTTTTCCTCTCATGAGATTGGAAGGTAGATTGTTTTTTATACTCTACATGCATCTAAATGTCTGTCTAGTTCATTACAGTTGTTCTAAACCACATCATGGCTCTGGTCATCCCTGAAAAGATATTTCCTCTGATATTTTCTTCCTTCAATATGAGTTAAAAGCTTAAAGTACAAAGGAGAAAGAAACTTCTAGAAACGTGAATATTTCTTGTTCCAAATAGCAGGGAGAAAATAAGGCTATTTCAATCTCTGCTGAGCTTCAATCTAAAAATATGACTTTCAGAGCAGAAGAGTGTGGGCATTTGTGTGTGAAACATTTATGAAAATGTTTTTCTTAAAAATTGTAATACTAAAGGAATAAAAATCCATGCAGTAAAACCAAAATGTAGCAATTTAAGAAAGCATCTTAACAATGAACACATAGCATATTTGGTTTAACCACGGAATATTTGCCATCCATGTAAATCAAAGCTGTTAGATGGGCTAGATATAAGTAACCTTAGCTTTCTTCCAGTCTTTCAACATAATATTATATACATATATTCGGTTGCTGTTAGTGTGCTGCTTCAATTGCCTTGGTTTTGACAGAACTATAAACACTGCTGGATAAAATCTCTAAGCAAATCCCATATTTTCTGTGAATCCAAATGTTAGGCGTGAGGTATAAAGGATAAAGCTTGAAATGCTATTTTTTAAAAGTTTTCTTTCCTGTGCTTTTTATTCCCTCCCCACTTCCTCTTCTCCCTCCCCTCTACCCTCTTCTTTCCTCCCTCCTCCAGTTCCTCTCTTACCTTCAGTACCTTTGGTCCCAGAGAACTGTGCTCATCTCTAAGAAAAGATATTTCACTCACTCACTCACTGATGACTTTGGTTCCTCAAGTGCTGTATTTTCACTATCTTCAGGTCGTCATGGAAACCATTCCAAACTTGGCAATAAATGCGAGCATATTGTACATTCTATCAGCGCAGTGCTGGACAACTTGTATATTTTTATCTGAGGCAAAGGCCAATAATTCTTGTTTGGTGGAAAAGAAACCAACCCCAATGATGAGCTGTTAGATGGCACTATTAGACAGCATCCAGTTTTGTGTCTAACAAAGAAATCTACTGAATTGCCTATTTATGCTCAGCTTCGCCAATGTGCTGTAGATTGGTTTAATATCTTACCAGTTCCCTGATGAATTAATTATTTCAATGAAGTTTTTGGCACTTGTTCACTTATATTCACATTAACTGATATCAGGGAGCCAAAGGTGCTCTCTATAGAAGTCCTCCATACATATTCTGACACTGAGCATGTACTCAACAACTGTTCTGCTATTGCTTGTAATGAAACGATGAGGAGAAAGGAAAGCCAGCTCCAGATGAAACACTCATGTCTAGGGGTGGAATCAGATTCAAGCTGTTACTGTCTTGGGCCAGAGGAAGGAAGTAAAAAGTACCATGGGAGCATAAATAAGGCAGTCTAAATAATTTCTCTATATATCACTCTATAACAACATATATTTTAGGGGAAAAGCCAAGGAACAAATAATTTTGATTACAAAACCACATGATTATGAAAATAATTGTGTAGTGTACACAAGGATCCTTTGGAAGAGACTAATGTTGGACTGTCTGAAGATGAAATAATCACAAAAATTATGCATTTAAATACTTCTGTCTTAACATTCTTTGAAAGAATCTCTCCAGGTGGATTTATAAAGCAGTCATGACTCTCAGGAGAGATTCACAAAGATTCAAATCATGAGGCATTTAGGGTTAGTTCTGATGAAAGCTTAACCTGTGCCAGACTTACCTAAGGACAGGACTAGAGACACAAATTCCTAGCCCTAGGATGAGACTTACTGATTCAGAAGCCTTAGTAGGCGAGTAGAGGAATGCAGGAATGTGGAGTGTGTGTGTGTGTGTGTGTGTGTGTGTGTGTGTATTTTATATGTATGCATATATGCATGCGTGTGTGTGTGTGTGTGTGTGTGTGTGTGTGTGTGTGTATTTGTGAACTTTAACATGCTCCCAGGAGATTTGGATGTCCCTTGTGTCTGGAAACCACAGTATGAGAGATCTGAGGTCTGCACAAGGCCAGAATCTTTGTTGATTTTGTTGTAGAAATATTCTAATGTTGGCAGGCAGTACTCTGCTTTTCAGAATCACATGATCTTTCCAATTACTTTGTTGGGAGAGAGTGAGTGAGCTGCACTGTTATCCCAGGGGCCTGATGTAAGCCAAATTTGAACTTAAATCTTCTTACTTTTTCCCAGTGGCTTTGTGTGTTTGCCCTCCAAGGTACTTGTTCATTCAGAAGTATGAAAGTCTCTTCAGAAGTACAAGCTTTCTGAAAGGGACGCTGGCTTTCCAGGTCAGAATGCCTAAAACCAATCGCATCTGTTGTCTCTTCCATCCCGTTTTCCAAAATCATATTTAACAAAAATGGTCAGAGTTATGCTCATTGATTTTTATGTAGCTATTCTTGGCCATGCTTTTTATGATTGATTTTTAAAAAAAGAAATAATATAAATGTTCAGTAATAGGGGAATGATTGAATCTTAGCCATGTATCATTAAAATACCAACTAATTTTAATGATATGGGAAAATAATTATTGGTACTCAGTTTGTTCCAGGCATCTGTCTCAATTTTTCAAATTTTTCGTGATAAACATTTATTAAAAGTACTTCATCTAAA
This sequence comes from Dinomys branickii, assembly GCA_004027595.1. NCBI lineage: Eukaryota > Metazoa > Chordata > Mammalia > Rodentia > Dinomyidae > Dinomys > Dinomys branickii. The sequence goes on along the minus strand of PVLD010009431.1, from coordinate 7,373 downwards.
GTTCACCTTTTTATTCCTCTATTTTACAAGGAAATTTGTTAACTAAATCTTGAGGGTTAATAAGACTATAATGAATAATATTTGAAGAAGTATCTGATTCTGAAACCTATTGTTAAAATCTTAAAATCAGAAACAAGATAAGGATTCTCCTGGTCACAACTCCTGTTCAAAATATTACTCAAAACATTAGCCAGAACAATCAAGCAAGAGAAAGAAATAAAAGCAATGTGTATAGGAAAGAAAACATTCAAATTATCATCATTTGTGCTTGACACAGTTCTCTACACAGAAGGCGCAAACAGTTCCTCTAAAAGACTCCTAGAATTAATAACCAAACTGAGCAATGTAGCAGGATTCAAAGTCAACACACAAACGTCAACATCATTCCTCCACACTAATAATGAATTCACTGAGAAATTAGGAAAACAATACCATTCACAATAGCATCCAGAGAAAAGTAAATACTTTGGGATTAACCTAAAAATGTGAAAGACCTCTACAATGAAAATTACATCACTTTAAAAAAGGAAATTGAAAAAAAGGTTAAAAAAAAGAAAAGAAAAAGGAAATTTAGGAGGCTATCAGTAAACTGAATGATATCTTGTGATCCTGGATAGGCAGAATTAATAAAGTCAAAATGGCCATACTTCCAAAACCTATACAAAGATTTAATGTGATCTCAGTCAAAAAAAGACATTTTTCACAGAACTGGAGAAAACAATCCTAAAATTCATATGGAACCAGAATAGACCAAACTAGCAAAAGCAATCCTGGGTAGTAAGAACAAAGCAGGAGACATCACAATTTAGGATCTGAAGTTATATTACAAAGCTATTATAATAAAAATAGCATAGTACTGGCACAAACAAAGATATGTGGATCAAGGGAACAGGATGAAGGCTATAGAAACAACCACAGGCAATTCAGTTGTCTGATCTTTGACAAAGAGACAAAAACATAAACTGCAAAAAAGACAACTTCTATAAGAAATGGTGCTGGAAAAATTATATATGCAGAGGACTGAATTTAGACACCACATATTAAACTAAAATCAAACTGGATCAGAGACCTAAATGACTAGAACAGAAACTGTCTTCCGGAGATAAAATAGGTAAAACTCTTGAAGACATAGGCATAGGCAAGGACTTCCTGAACAGGACCCCAATTGCATAACAAATAGTGTTGAAAAGCTGCTTCACTGCAAAAGAAACAACCAACAAAGTGCAGAGACAACTTACAGAACGGGAGAAGTTCTGCCATCTATTCTGCACACAGAGGATTAATACCTAGAATGTATAAAGAGTTAAAGAATATTAACCCCTCACAATAAGAGAACCAATAAAAAATGGACCACTGAAATGGCCAGACACTTCTCAGAAGTACAAAGGCTAATAAATGAATGAAAAAATGTTCAGTGTCTTTGGAGACTAGAAAAATGCAAATTAAAACTGAGATTCCATCTTACTCTGGAAAGCATGGCTAGCATCAAGAAATCAAAACAATAACAAGTGCTGGTGAGCATATGGGGAAAAAAGAGCCTTCTACATTGTTGGCAGGAAGGTAAACTAGTACAAACACTCAGGAAATCAGTATGATTCCTCAAAAAGTAAAACCAGGAATCCCATTCAGCCCAGATATTTCTCTTCAAGGTATCTTCCAGAAACAGTTAAGAATCATATGACAGCGATGCATGCATACTCATGTTTATAGCAGCACAATACGTAATAATTAAATTTGGAAGTGACCTATATGTTCATCAACATGGATAAAGGAAATGTGGTATTTATACATAATGGATAAAGAAATGAATGGATAAGGATAAATGGATAAAGAAGATGTGGTATTTATACTTAATGGAATACTGCTCTGCCATAAAGGAGGATAAACCCGTCATTTGTAGGGGAAATCCTGAGACCACAATGTTAAACAGAATAAATCAGACATACAAGCACATTGTTTCTATAGCATGACAAACCCAAGATATACATAAAGAGCAAAATACAATAGAATAGAAAGTAGGGAAATAGAATTTTTTCAAATGGGAAAGTGTAGCCAGAGTTTGCCAGGGAATAGATTTAATACAGAATGCATAATTTATAGGATTATTATATAATATTCACTCAAAAAGTCAAATGCAGAAGAGTCCAGGAAATCTGTCCACACATTACAGATGCAAAGAATCCAGGTGAGTGCCTGGATCCAAAGGCAATGTCCTGCACGAGTACAGCTGAAGACCTAGAGCACAGGGTAAAGTCCTCCGTGAGTCCTGCTGGAGGCCTAGAGTCCACAACAATGTCATGTAAGTCTATATCAAAGACTGCACTGGGAAGGCCCAAAGGTCAGTGGTGGAAACTAGAAAGTTTGCACTAGCAGGATGAAGGATCTGTGCCAGAAGGCTGAGGTATCTGCCCTGGAGCCAGGAAGTGATGCTGAAGGGAAGGACCAGAGCTCCTCCAAAAAGAACCACAGCCATGCTCAGTGACAGTGAGAACCTGAACTCTTCTGGCAATGAAAACACCTGACTTCATATCAGGAAAACAAGGAGAATCAACAGCACATCATCTTTCCCTCCAGTTCTCCTTTTATGCTGTTGGCAACAATCTTCAGGTGGGCCATCCACACCCAGCTCCACGCTGACTCACTTCAGCAATTTACCATCATTAATCCACCACAGAAGGGGGTCAAGAGATGGAATGTAATCATTATGAATGCAAACATGCACTAAGACAAAGTTAAAACTGAAAAGAATGAGTCTGATTCTGTTAGAAACCTATCATGCTGTATATCCAAGGCATTAGGCAATGTGCTGCTGCAACTGAGAAATATCTTCATTACTATTTAATAGTCTTGCCTTTGTAACAATTACTTAGGTATTGTAATTCCTTTTTCATTTTAAGCTAGCAACTTTAATTTTTAGATATGAATTCAAATGCCCCTCTTTCCTCTACTTTTTTTTTACTTGCATATAACAACATATATACAAGAACCTTTCAGCTCACTGGTGGAGGAGCTTGTTGCCATACCCAGAAAGAGTCTGTTTAGCTGTCTAATTCCCATGAGCTACATATTCTTATAATTGTGGGACATTTAACTTTTATGGCCCCTACCCAACACTGCAGACCAGGTTAGAATCTCTCCAGGGTAGAGTGATGGAGAGAGGCAAGGGAATTGAAGGGACAAGGGAGCGACTATGAAATAGGTTACAAAAACCCACCCCGATGAGAGGAAAGTGAGTCTATGCAGGTGATGGAAAGTAGAGAGATACACCCAGTGAACTGTAGCTCATTGCTGGACTAAGGCACTGTCAGTGTGGGCGTGGTAGAGCGTATAAGCTGTAAAAGAGGAGGTGGGTGTCCAAGGGTGGGAGGCTCAGAAGAGAAATTTCAGAATGGGCTAGTATTGGCCAGTAAAATCCAAGGTGTGATTGAAGAAGACAGCTGAGAGATCAGAGCCATGGATGGGTAATCTGTATGAATGATGGTCTCATGAGCACGAATGATAAGAGAAGTGGTGAGAGATGAACGACTCAGTTCTAAACTCATCAGTGATTGAGGATGCCAACTGTGAGGTGGGTCTAATGGCAGGTGCTTTAAGGGAGCTGAGGATTTTTTTATCATGAAGCATGGAGTTAAAAGGAGAAATAATATGGAAATAACAAAGCAGACCAAAGAAAACACTGCCTCATGAGATAAGCAGGCTACAAAACACCTAACTCTAGAGACCCCACTAGGAACTTAAGGTTGGCAAGTTTTCTTTTTAGTTTTCCCTCACTCTTAAAAAAACTTCACTCACACGTTAAAAAAAAATCTTACACCCTACTTGGTTTATTGCTCAACATCGTTTGTGTAAGTGCCTATATGTCTGTCTCCTCCTGTGGATGCTAAATTATTCTGTGGCTAGGATCCACCAGTATCTGGCTAGTGAGTGTCAGATAAAAAATTCATTTAATTGAAATGAACTCAGGAAGCTTTTGGGATTTGGTTTTCCTCCTGAAGTGGAACCAGGTCTCTATGGAAATGTGCTCACAGAACCTTTGCATCGTGCCATGCTTTGTGTTCAGAACTTTTTATATGGGCATGTGTACTCCATCAACATATTCTTTTTCTAAAAACTCTCTTTCATATGCCCTTCCCCATATGGGCTCTTTGGTCTCCTGTAGTGTGCAGTCAGGCTCCCCACTCTGCACAGCTGACCCTCTGCAGGTGCTGCGTCAGGAGCCCCCTAACGGCACATCCCCAGGACTGCAACTTGAAATCTTAATTTGAATCCTACCTCTCCCAAGACAGAACTGTGAAATCTATAGAAACTCTTGAGGAAATTAAGGATCAAAGAGGTTTTATAATAGCTCAAGATCTTATAATTGGGGCTGGGGATATAGCTCAGTGGAATAAGCGCCTGCTTAGCAAGTGCAGGGTCCTGAGTTCGATCCCCAGTACCACACACACACACACAAAAATCTTATAATTTAGTATTTAAACTCAGCCTTATGACATTATAGAACTGGAGCCTTCTGCATTGCCCCTAAATGCTTCTCAAAGTTTTCTATCTGGTTTGGGAAAACCCTTTTCTCTTACCTCTAACCAGGTGTCTGTGTGTCGGCCTTGGTTCACTGTTTTCATTTTAAACTGAAATGTAGCCTGAATAAGAATGACAAAACAAATTAACTGCTATGCATCAGGAACCTGCACATCTTCCTGTTAGTAGAACCTGACTTTAAATGACATGACCTGTGCTTTCATCCTGGGGCAGCCCTCAGTGTTATTTCCGTTGTAAACAATGGTACGACTGCTTGGGGTTTGGGAGGAAACACCTTTCCTTCATGGCTTGATCATGTGATGATGGGCCATTAGGATAACTGTGACTTCACTGCAATCATGAGTTAGGCAAGCAGGAGGTTACAAGCCGGGTACAGAATGATCTCCCAAGCCAGGTAGTCCTCCATGAGCTACTCATATGTGGAAATCGGGGGTTTTCAAATAGTAAACCCATGCAGTGTATCGAAGTGTTATTCAATGTGGCAGAACAAGCCTGGCAGCTCATTTCAAGTAGAAAAGCCACGAAAAGATATGGATTGGGACCCTGGCACTGCAATTTCTACCTGTGGGGCCCTGGACAGATCATATGATCACACTTAGCTTCAGAGTTGTTATCAATAAAACATGCTTCTCATACCCTTTCTATAGCTCAGTGATGAAAGACACGGAAATTCCCCTGTGCTGGATCTTTTGTCATACCACAAAATGTGTTTGTTTCCGACTTAAATTCTTGATTGTTTCAGAAGTGGCTTTGATGACAAGTGGCTTGGTAGTTTGAACTTTCCTTTGGGATATATATTTAGTATATTAAAGGAAAGATTTACATGGCTAGTAATGAAAATGTCTTTCCTCATATTTTACATGCTTCTTTGGAGTTCTAGAGGCTGGCTTCTGTTTTTTCAGTAAAGAAAAATAATGCTGTCTCTTAACATGTTTTTGACTATCTTAACAGAGAAGGCAACAACAGCCTTTGGTGAAAGTTATTGTTTTTAAGAAATTACAGAATGGACAAACACCATTTTTATTATCACTCATGCCAACAATAACAACTCCTCACAGGTACAAAGGACATTGAAGCCCATCATCTTTTCAGAACTAAAGTGCAACACGTCTGTTAGTTATGAAGATCAGCATTTGGTATTTACCTTATTCTCCACCTGATATTTGAAAACATCAGCCTCTAATTAAATGTACTTATTCTTCCACGCATTCACTTGGAAATACAATTCTTGACCTGTACCTTAGGCAAAATTAATTACATTCATTATCTTTATTATAATTTTATACTCCACTTTGCTAATTTTCCTGTATATCTATAAACCTCATCTGTCAGCTCAGGACAATTGTGTGTATGCTGCCTGGAGTGGGGAGTGTGTTTAGATACAGGACTAACAAGTGCTCTTTTATTCTCTGCAATGCCACCAAACTGCTCTCAAAATAACAGAATAGCTGGGCCTACGAGACCCAAAGGCAAGTCTTTGTTTCAGTAAAGGGGAAGTGTAACAAAAAGAAAACAAACTACAGAGCTCACCTGAGCTGAGCAGTGTCCCACCCTGTGTATTATTCACAGCGCTCTGTGTCATTTCAGCCATGTTGTCCTTTGGAATGTGCTGCTTTAGTGCTGCTGAGCCCATCAAAATTCTTGCCATTACTGTAGGATTTATCTTTTTAATCTCTTGTACTGGGAAACAGCTTCCCAAGTATTGCTGGCCCCAAATATCCAGAGTATGTAAAAGAACTTGTAGGTTAGCTCCATGTTTTTGTGTGGGTTGGGGAGATTACCTAAAAGAGAGAGAGGGACATTTCTCAGGTACAATTTTACTCATCTGTTTCCTGGAGTCTCAGTTTTGGAGGTAGGCCTTAAATACCACAAAGACCAACCAATCCTTATTTGTTCATTTTAACTACCAAGTATTATACAAGCCATATGTGCTCAATTTTTAAAATGAGAAAATATGTGTGGACAATGTATCTAAAAGTGTACCTTGACTTAGTACAACTGTCTTCTGTTTTATGTGTCTATTAGTCTTGTTTTTAATATGTATATATGATAATTAACTTTATAAGTTCTTATGAATAAATGAACCTGAGGCTAAAAATACTAAAAAAGGGGTGGAGGGAAGGGGAAAAAGGAAGTGTAATATGTTATGTACATGTACTAATTCCCTACAGTGAATGTAATCCCTATGTACTGCAAACATGTACTAATAAAAGTAAAAAAGTGTAAAAAAAGAAAGTACATAGAAGCGAGATGAAAACAAGTGCAATGTCATCACCCTGTGACAGCAATTAAGTGTAGGTTCCAGATTTTTGTCTATCAGTGAGATTATATCATCATTTACTAATGTTCTACTATATTACAAACATTTCTGCATATAAGTAAATAGATAGTTCCATCACTCAGTGTTTCATCATGTTATTTTACTATATTTTGATTAAAAATTATCTATTGCTGGATTTTATTTCTTGTTTGTCACTGTTAAATAACATTAAATGAGTATATATATACATATATACATATATATACATACATATATATACATATACATATATATATATTTTTATTTTAGAAACATAAAAGTACAAAAACATATTGACAAACAGACACCAATTATCATAAAAAATAGTACAATCACAAGTAATCTATAGACAAGGTGATATGGTCTCAACAGTGGTTATTGCTTTATCCATTGATATCTTCGAATTGTAAATGTATGAACCCATATACAGACATGCAAATTTAGTCAGACAGTTAATCCTCTCAACAACAGAAAAAACACAAAAACCAAAAATCCAAAGACAAGAAACAAAACAGGCATACAACAACAACAGCAACAA